>JAHZND010001217.1:0-17525 GCA_027744115.1 Acrocyrtus sp. NNG-2020
CTCTTTCTTTTCGTATGACTTACGAGGCTAATTACCGCTGACTCATAGAACTGAACGGCATTTTTTTTGAACTGGCAGAGTATTTTGAAGCGAAAGATAAGGGAATTTTTTTAAAGCTATGACAATTACTGTGTGCTGCCTTTACTTTCAGAGCGTATAGCCTCTGATTGATGGATTGCTCGCATACGCAGACACCGAAAAAGAAGCTTTATTTTTGGAACAAAGTAGAAGAGAAGCTAATTCATTTAGGGAAAATAAATTTCTTTTAGTCGCAAGTAAAATTCCTGGGATGATCTAAAAGATTTACCATCCTACACCTGCATACTTTTAATGAACTTCAAAAGCCTTCTTATTTCTGAAATAACAGAAAAGGAATATTTTACGTGCCGGCATACGGGAATAATCTACGTAGGACTATAGGGCAGGCTTAAGTTTTGAGAAAAGAGGAAGGAAGCCCATTGAAATAAAAATTTACTTCATGAGTTTCACGGAGAGACCCCCACTTCCCGGTATCGAGAAGAACGAGAAAGTTAAGAGGAAATAAACTGTGACGTTTTTTTTTCTCTAAAAGGACTGAGAAAGTTAATTAACGTACTGCAACATGTGAGCGATCCAGACATTTAGATTACTTAAATGAGAGCGAAATATTTCCTCTCTTCATTCGTTTTGCGTAAAACACTAAAACCATTTCGTCTGAATAAACTTCAATCACCCCCTTTCATGTGTAAATTCAAAAGAATTCTTGTCATTATTTCCTTAAAAGGTTTTTCCTCTTCTATTCTGTCTTCTCTTCCCATGTCCTCATGGATTTTTTTTGTTTACAGTGGCAAACTGGCTAGCTGGTAAAGCGGTAGTATGCATGCGTGCATCTCCTACTAGCATCTTTAATTTGCGACTTGCCTTACCCGAAACCCTCCTATCCGTATTTAAATGCATGCTTACATCTATAATAGAAAAAACGGCAGCGAAAACTTAACTACACACGCAGCAGCCACCAACTTTCTGCTGAAGCAAAGTAAACTAAAGGAAAAAAAAGTCAAGTGAATAGAACGAAAAAAAAAAGATTTCCTTCCTCATGTTCCAGCACCAATGTGAGGTAAAACTGCCACCACCACCATCATCGCAACCGTTCCCTCCTCAGTCAGTACGGCAAAAGTAAGTTAAGTTGCTAGCTATTTGCCACCACCGTTGTTGCCGTCATAGCAAAACACAGTAGTAGTGAATGCCAGCAGTCCACATTTCCAGCAAGCACCCACACAATATATATGGCAGTGCTTTGAGATGATCGTCGTGCAACTTCGTCTCGTATCCATTTCCAAAAGCCGTCTAACTATAGTAGTAGGTATATGACGAAGTCACCTACCAACACTTGCTTTCCACCAGAAGAAGGAAAAATGCATCACATTTTCTCCACATCTAGCCAGCTTCTATTTGGGTCTCTAGACGTGTCAGTCCTTCTTGTAGTTTCTAAGCTCCTGCCAAAAAAAACTTTTCCACAAGGGAAGGTTTACAGATGAAAATTAATAACTTGAAGAAATCGGGTAATTCCTACCGATTCCTGTAAGCTGATTTCAAATTTGACATTTCCTTCTCGAACAGATCTCTAAACGTGGTTAGTCAAGAAATTAAAGTTGATGTCTTCGGCATTATTTGAAAATGAGACTATGAAATCATTCCCCAAGAGTACTTAATACTAAAAAAAACTGCCCAGCCAAGCCAGGTTAATGAGCTAAAAGGATTTTGCTACTCTGAAACCCGCTGCTGAACTTTGTCTATCACTGCTCCTAAAATAACTGCATTTAGCTGGGGTTTAGCCTTCATAAGGCTGCCTATATAAACTGGAAATATAAAATTCATCAATCAGCAAGCTGTAGAAATGTTAGTGCTCACCTAATTGCTAAAGGGGCATTTGCGAACATTTCCTTGTCGGCAAATGTAGTTCCTGTTTACCGATACCCTATAATAGTTGCGTAGGTGTTTACACAAAAAAATCATACAGCTCCGGTTTGAGATTCAGCTCTCCGGATAATTTCTCTCTTATTACTCCTTCTTCTTCTTTCCGTGTTGTCGCACAGCTCTCTACAAAAAAAAGTTCGAAGTTGTACTGCTACCTCCTCCAGAAAACAAAAAACCCGAAAGGAAACTTCCTTCTTCAAGTATATCGCAGATCCAATAATACAATCTCTCCTTGTCTAATTCCGCAGCTTTTAAGATGCTCACCAGCGCCGTTCCACCGTACATTCATAAGGGAATCCCTTTCCCTACTGTGCAAGTTTTTATTGCCATTATTCACTTGCTATAGCGTAAACTTACGTGCAAAGACACAACTTACCGTGGAAAAAGTGGAGACGAATATAGAATACGGAATGAGAAATGTATCTGGTTACTAGTGGCAATTCCTTCCTTTTTTTCTGCTCTCGTACCTTACTTTTTTGAATTTTTTTTTCGCAAGCTTACTACCACTACCATAGTGGGATATAAATAAGACAAAAGGAGTGAAAATGGAATACTGCTCTGAAAGCGCCGAGCTTCTAGTATCCAACCTGACACAATAAAATGCCACCTATTTCACCGGGCTATCATAGAATTTCTTCCAGAAATGAGTAGGGATTTTTCCCCCTGCACTTGTCGAAAGGAACCAATCGTCGGTGTAGGCTCCTGTACATAAAAGAGCATTAAAAAACCAATTTCAGTATTCAGATAAACAATTTCGCCAATACGTTGTGGAACTTCCCGCATGAAGAGAGAGATGCTAGCAAGTTTTCAACGAAATTTTACCACCTGCTTATGCTCTCCTTGCATGTGAGCTTCTAAAGTTTCTAGTGCCATTTTTACGACTTTACAGCTACAGGAACAAAATTTCAGCGTATCATCGGCAAAAATGTGATCATGATCACAATTCTTTTCATCGCCCTAAACATATATATAATGCCAATATCTCTGTCAGTTAACAGTACAGTAGTAGTGGGTGGATATTATGTGAAGTTGGAATAGTTGGAGCATCGCATCGCTTTATTTTTTATCATGTACATGTTTTCTGCACACAGCACCTCTTCTGCTAGGAGCTTTTTTTATGCTGTAAAGGAATATTTTTGTAAAGGAATAAAAAAAAGATGCATGACAGAGTGAGCGAGGAATACAGAAGAGCAGCAGAAGCTCAGCGAGTTCGACGAGGCTCATGGTTTGCTTGGGGAAAAATTTCAGTCAGTCTCTGTTTTGTCTGCAAGCAGGAAAGAAGTGGCGTTTCGTTCGTCTTCGTCCCATACTATGTGTTAGTAGGAGTGACGATGATGAAAGTGGCGTTTGTGAGTAAAAAAAATCGAAATGCATAATATTATTATTAGTGTGAGGTTGGTGCGGCGACCACGAAGGTGCTCGGAGAAATAACACATGGCGAGAGAAAAGTGCATTACAGTTTTCCTGTAACTTGGTCGGTCATAGATATATATAGTGGTGGAAGGTTTTTGTAGAGCTGTTCCAGGCTGCGTACTTTGTGAGGGTGGTTGCATGTAAAGTATATATATATTCCAGAATAAAGTTGTGTAGCTGGAGAAAACTCTGCTGTCAATGCATACACGAAGGGGAAGAAATATTTTTATTGATGGAGTGCTGTTAAGCAGCGCCGAAAGAACAGTGTTGTGGAGTCGTACAGTTTCTGCGAGACACTTTCAATAAAAAATTGAAATTGGTGAGTGTGTCGAGGTGGATAAATGAGCGGTAGAGTGAGTGTGGCGTGCATTCATTTGTGTGCTTTCTATTCGAAAGGGAGAAAACAAATAAAATGTGTCTAGTTTGAGCGCTATGACAAAAACGGGCATAGTTTAAGCATAAAACTGACTAAGTTTGGACATTGACGACTGTGTGGTAGGAGGAGTAAAAAATAAGAGTTTCTCAGGTGTGCGGTTTCGCTTATTTTGTTGGTCTTACGTAAATAGAAAAAAAAAGTCAATAGTGGAATGACTAAAACATGCATAAGCAATAAAATTGGACTTGGGAAAAGAATAAAAGTGATTATTTCTCTGCCGAATATAAGGACATGTTAATATGTACAAGTTCTGTATCTGAAATTGTTTTCGTGGATATTGAAATCCTCACCAAAATGAAGTTTTAATGAACATGTCTTTTGCTGGCATTTGCATATTCCGGACATACCGAGTGCAGCCGTTTTCTATGTAAAAAAAGTGACTCTTTGCTCCTTGGGCGACATTTAAGGATAGAAAAAGGACGAGCCTATAGAGCGAGCCAAGACACTCTTGCTACTTATCAATCTCAAGTTACACGCTAATGAATCCACTTTGAAACTTAGGGCAGGATTCAATGACCTGTGACGTGAAGTGACTTTGATCTATTTCCAAAATGATGTTACTTTAATTTCTACCCAAAAATAAAGGCAAGCAAATATCTGTACATACCTTCAATTAATCCACCGAAAGGATCGTAATAAAGCAAGTAAGTAAAGCCTTCCTCTCAAAGACATATATAGCCGCAAATAATTGCATCAGTAATAAAATTTCAACTTCACAGAAAGACACGTCCCAGTTCCTTCGCGTGAAGTGCTCGCAGACCTGTTTGTCAAATCACTATGCTGACAGGATTACTTTAATTTGCTATCACTCCTAAAAATTTTCCAGATAGTGTGAACTAGCTGTGCATCTCTAACCTTCGTTATCCTTGTGGTATTTCCAAATTGCAAAGAAAAATGTGCTATTCTCCAATCAGGAGGCTGAAGTAGCCTTTAAATTTTTATCACTCTGCCATCATCATTATGCACTAACCTAGGGGTCAGATTGCTGTACCTTGACTTCTGCTCAGTTGCTCCTTGTGTGAGCGAGAAGAAGTAGGGGACGGCCTATTCGCGTTTTTTATTCGCACACCGAAAATATATTCATTATTTGCCATTTTCGCGTGTAGGAGTATTAAAGAAGCTTAACTAAATAACGAAATGAAGTAGTAGCTGATTGCGAATTGCCTTTAATGTCCACTCCTTTCCGCTTATTTGTAGTAAGGCTTACTCATATTTTCCTTCGTGCCCGTATAACGCGTACACTTTTTCATACTTGCACAGTTGATCATTATTATGCTGTGTGAATGCGTGGGCTGATGTAGGGATTGACTGGTTTTCCACTTCTTGTGCTGACAATCATTCCTGACTCCTTTTTGCACAATAGGGAAGACCTACAAAATAGAACACTTTTAGATATATAATAGTGTATATAAACAATGCATATATAAGTTTTTGGGCTGAGCGTTCGCTTACACTTGACAATCGCTGAATTGCTCTACTCATAAAGGGAGATTTTGAAATGGCAGTATGTGCCATTGCCAGTGGTATGCATGACATAAAATTATTTTTTATGATAAGATGACCAGAACTTGCAAGGAAAAGTATAGAGCAGTGTGTGTGCTTGCAAGAAAGTACATGTTTGCTATAAAGATGATGATAGAGATGCTCATGACATGGTGGCCACAAAGGATGATGATATTATTGTTGCAGAAATTTATCGTCTATTTTAGCACAGAACTCTATAAGTGAGCTGATTCAGTTATGGTCCTTGTAGTTAGTGAGTGTTTGAAAGCGGCGATGAAAATCGGGAATAGAGAATAGTCTGCTGAGTTATAGTATATGACCCTTATAGCAGAAAGTAACTGCTGAGAAAAAAAGGAGTTGGTTTTCGATGCACGGGTGTAGCAGGGAGTAAAGGAATTTTGTTATCGCCATATTATCGTTCTTATACTTTGCCATGACTATAAAAATGGCAAAATGAAGAAGTAATGCGCAGCTTACTTGTCTTTCGGGACAGTATAATGAACATGGAGAGAGACATAGATTGCATGCAAATAAAAAAAATATATATGTGCTAATAAAATATACTTATTTACTGTTCAAATAACAATGAAAAGGGACGGAATAAGATCGGACGGATCGCGCTGTGCTCGCAAACCCTGATATAATTTGATTGGGTCCATCTTCCCAGTGAGACTTAAGATCTTTTGTGATCAAAGGATTTCGGCGTTGCCCTTTAATACATTTTTTTTGCTCTGATGAGGTAACGGGATAAGAAAGATATTGCAATTTATATTCCGGTGGATTCATTTGCCAACGAGAAAATCATGGCGGTTTCAAAATTTGGGTTCCGTACCCATCTTTAGGTCGCAGAGTTTTTGTTGGGCATGTGTATAATGCGTACGTGGACAAACCCTAAAAAAGTTGGGCATACTATCAATCTACAGCATAAAACTTCAAGCTGCCAGTAAAATGCAGCAGCATTCATTCAGTTTTATTTTTATTTGTAACGCCATACATTACACGAAAAGGTCAAATGTTGAGGATATCATAAGAAATTCTTTCGAGATGAAATACTCTGAGCGTACCAGTATGAATGCAATTCAATTGGCATTCATATCCGAAAAAAGCTACTAAAAAGTATCTTCACTGCTCGATACATTCGAAGTGCTATCTCTCCTCGGCTACTTTGCACTATGTCGCAACCTCAACGGTTTCATTTGATATTTCCGGTTCTCCGAATATGTCGAGAGGAAGTCAATTGACGAAAATATGAATTCACTGTAGCATCAACGGAATCTTCAGCATTCCCAATTTATTACTATGTGCTGCACAGTATATCAGTGGCCGATTGATAATACTTCAACATTCCTTTCCCTTGATGCTGATCTGCGCTTGATAAGTCACAGAATCAATTTTGGAATCTCACTACTGAAGCTTTGAGTGCTCGACAGTTTTCAGTTCCCTCGTCATAAGTCACTTCAAAGGTTTCTGGTTGATATTTTGCCAGTACTTTTAGTCTGCAAAGAAACGAAATTCTTCCGGAAGTATGCTAGACACTAAAGAAAAATATAAGTATGTCTGGATTTTCCAACGTCAACAATTTGCCACATTACATGGATAAAAAATGAAATTGCCATGAGAAGCATTTCGCACTTCTCTGTAGAGCTCTCCATTAAAATAACTCGTTGCATTTCAGCCCTATGCTCAGTTACATTTAGCACTCCAACATTTTATATCTAGATCTAAGATTATACCTCAGCTGAGAGTCCTATTCAAATTTCACTTTGAAGACTTTTTTTAAAAGAAAAAATCTCCCAATGGAAATTTGATGAACTTAGCTGAAAACGTCAAATTCTATGCCTACAAATTTTCAAAGTGACAGGAAGACAGGTATATTTTTTGATGCCAGAGAACTGAATGCGAATTATTTTTGGCAGTCTCTTTGATGTGGTATCTATCTGCCATATTTCTGGGGGAAGTGGTGACACTGCTGTGACAGTGTTGTAATTCAATTTCTTGATGCCAGAGAGCTGAATGCGAATTATTTTTGGCAGTCTCTTTGATGTGGTATCTATCTGCCATATTTCTGGGGGAAGTGGTGACACTGCTGTGACAGTGTTGTAATTCATTCTGATAGTTGCGATGTATGTAGCAGGCGCTCCTACCTGCAGCCTCTGCCTACATTTTGACTTAGAAATGGAGCAGAGTAAATTTGCACTGTATCAGGAAAAACCTCCTACATTTGTGTTACCTCCCATTTAGTTATATATTAAAACTTGTTATATATCCATCACCAGTTTCATCATGAGCTCTTATTTATACTTTTGTTGTAAATCAATACTGTAAAAATTTGCATGTTTTTTCCTAAAGTTTTTTTTGTCTGTCTTGCTAACTGAGGCAAGTCAACACCTGTTTTTCTTTGTCTAGTGTTCAATTAAACAGTTAAAGGGATCTAAGCTGAACACTATAGCTGACTAGTGAAATTTAATTAAATTTAATGTGCGCGCTACACAAAGGAGTAGGAGCTAGAAAATATGCGCATTCTTTATCCATTATAAATAATAGACTTCTTACATAGTTTTGGGCGTTGGTTTCTTGCTGATGTTGAGAGAGTGCTCAAGCTGTAAATAAAAATTCAAGAATGATGGTCATTCACAAGAATCATCAGCAGTGACCAGTCAGTAACTCTGACTGTTGCACAAAACTTTTTGAGGTTCAAATGACGCGATGCAAGCAATAAAACGAGTAAGGTGGAGAATTTCGAATTAAAAGTTGAAATATGAAAGACTTTCAGGGTTCGCATTTTTGCTCTTGTACTACTAAAAAAGGTGCGTAGGTACACTTTTTTTAGCTTCTCTTTCTTAGCGTATCATGTTGCAGTTAGTAGTTCGTATATAGGACCAGATCACTCTTCTTGATAATTTATTCATGATAAAAAGGATTTTATATTTTTGGTGTCGCAACGCAAGACGCAATCGCATTGGCAATGAATAAGGCATAGATGCACGTTACAGGAATAAGTATTTTGTCACCAGGTTTGTCAACTGAATTGGATTACTTTGACGATCACAAACGACACCATCATTTATAACTGAGGGAGTGAGTGAAGGAGCAGAGTGCAGTAACAGGCCTGCCACCGCACACTTGGTATTGCATTACAAATCAGCCACTTATTGCCACCACTAGCAGATCCTTTTTCAGGCTCTACCCTGCCATTGACAACAACAACACCAGTTGTCAAGATATCAGTTACTCTTTCTCAACCAAGCTGCTTTTGTTCTTAAATTATAATTGAATGATTAATATATTCAGAAATGTGATCGGTACAGTCATACAAACGAGTTGTTGTTGTCCAATAAAAAAATTCGGCATACCATTTCTCATCTCTTGAGAAATGTAACAATCAATAAATTTTATTGCACAGGATTAAAAAGTCATCATAGAATTCATAATAGTAAACGCACTCCTAAAATGTTACAATGCCATTTAAATATGCAAACGTTACTCTCCGTAAACAATGAAAACTTGGCTGCATTTTTTATGCTAAGAGGTGTTACTGAAACTAGCTCTTGATGAGGAATATTATTGACATCATTCCGCTGCATAATGAAATAATAAATTTTTTTTTCATCTGTATTACCTCATTTCTATAACTGTTTGAAGTTAGCTAACCATAGTATAAGCGGTCGGTCGGTGACCAGACTGAAGCTCCTGGTAGCTTTCAGCAGATGATCTACTGCAGATTCCTATAAATACAATCGTTTGGATGAAGATGCGGATGACGGCTCATATTTTTTTATTTTATTCATACATAATATAATTCTCGTCATCACACAACTTTCTAGCCAAAAAAAGACCTTTTACAGGCAAGTTGTTGACGCGTCGGCAAATTCAAATAAGCATGCAATTTACACTGACAATATAATGAGTAGGATCTGTTTGAGTAGTGCAGTTCAAAACGAACCCAACTGCGATATTGTGCAGATGCAGAACACACCTTTTATTTCTGAGTCAGAGTGACTCAAATTCTAATTTAATCAGCACATCAATAATAAAATTATACACACCCTACCTACGTTTAGTTTTTTTTACTATAACTGCACATCCTTTTGGTTCTGGTCATAGAAAAAATATCTTTGCAACTTTGCAATTTTTTCCTTCACAGAATATATATACTGCTTGCTTATACATTCTGTAGGTATACATAAATAAGTGGGTGCAAGAAAGTACATTCCAAATTCCAATTATCAAAGATTGCGATACGTAATGTTGCATCCAGCAAAAGCATTTTGTGCTTTTAGTGAAGAAATTCCAAAATTATTAAATATTTTCTACTCATCTCTAGCATGATCCATATAAGCCAAGGAGCAAAAAAAAGTAGAAAGAGAGAATTCTATTTATAGCATTTGCAGTTTTAGTCTGTTATTCCTGTTAATTAAAAACAGCTAAAAGGACGAAAAGAACGAAAGTAAACTGCACGATTTATCGAAAAAGCTGTCTCTTTTATTTGCTAATAAAGGCGTTCCTGTTATTTAATCCTGTTCCTTTGGTTCTAGCAGATAATATATTATTATTTTACCAGAAGGATATTATTGTGACTGAACTCACAATTCTTTTGTTTCCCACTCCGGCATTTACCAAGCTAAGCAGTTTAATTACTTCTAATGCTATGCCTAGATTTGCAGCCATTAAATCTTTTTTCCCTGAGGACAATGCATGCGAATGGCTGCACCTCGTATGAAAGATACATAATTGACAAACGAAAGCATTCCATTCAGATTCCTTTGTTCAGACAGTATTCGAAAGCGGAACAAAAAAAAATCTGAATTTTCCTCTTTCCAACTTCTCGTTCATTTTGTGCACAATGATGCGTTTTCATTCTTTTAAACAAATTTTGTAGTTGTCCCAAATTGTGTTTTTCTCAGCAGGTTTTTGATTTTTGGTATCTTTCCCTGAGATAGGATAATAATCTTGCTCCATCCGCTTCCTTCCATGTCACTTTTTCTTTCTCGTCGGATTGGGCTCATTCTCGCAATCAGTCCAGCTTTTAATTGGGTTTACTTACAGGAAATGAGGGAAAATTCTTCAGAATACTGTACATCCTTGATCACTCTTCTAACATTCTAACAGTATTTCCAAAATGTGCCCGGAAAAGTTTCTAAAAAGCAATTAGTCATAATGATAACGTACGCTTCGGTGCTGTTAGTTATTGCTTTACCAATTGCCTTATCTGTCACTTTTACACGAGAAAATCGAAGTTTTTCCATTTACAGACAAAGTGTAAGTAAGATAGCACACGTACTCGCAACAAACACTTTTATTAAGGAAATATTGACTTATATGTATGTGAAATACGGTGCGTAAGGGATACATGTAAGCGTTATTTTTTTCGGGATGAGTGCATCGTCGCGTTATTCACTCATTCATTTGTACTCTACAGTTATGTTTCTGTAAAAGTCATGATTGCCCTGTACAGTAACAAAGCGCTAATATATATTTTCAAGCGCAATAACTGAAAATCGAGCGGATCCTCTGAGAGCTTGTTCAGCAGAAAATAGTCAAGCTAAAGAAGCTACGTGATAAGCTAGTCGAACTCAAATCGATGGCGGCAGTGGCAAGACTAGCAAGTGGCGAATCATTTACGAGCGAATCCCTTACATCTTCTTAATATCCTCGTTATAGCCATTGTTGTATGTTGTATCTAAGTAAAATAATGTAATGCTGTAATTAACTTGTTGTTTGCTGTGCCTACTTATTACTGTTCATTCCTCTCCTTCGTATCATTAAGCGGGAATGGGCGCAATCCCCAAAACAACAGAAGTCCGCTTAACGTAGGATTTAACTTTAACATGGGTCTGGCAAATGAGAAATGACATGGGTAATGATGTCTACTTTAAGCTAAACCTTTCCTTAATTAGTTGTAGAAAGACTTGTAGTAGGTCCTAGTAAAAGTTGCTTTTTTTGCACTAATCCACCTCTCTGCCTCTGCCTCTTCGTCTCATTTGCGTCTGATATGCTTGATGTAAAGGAGATGGGGATGATGATGACTAGGCAGCATTTTTATGAGGATGATACAACAAAGAAAAACAACAATCATTGACAATCAAGTAACTTCTTGGAAGTCTTTTATAGCCTGTTAAGATTCGCAATCGTCTGTATCATCACAATTTGCATTTGCAAAATGCTTCTCTTTGTGTCTACTTACCTAACTGTAAAGGTTACTAATCTCTATCGCTCCCATTCAATTACAAGAAATGTTGTGTAGTCTTTACAACTCTATCTCCCAAAGTGAAGGTAAGCTGTGCTAACACTTAAGAAGTGTCTAGAATCCCCGACAAAAAGTCGTTCTCTATTATCAGACCACGCTAACTTCCGTCTCACTTTAAGAAAAATGATGCATGTAGCGTCGCCATAATGAAGGTAATAGCCTGCAAATGTACTTAAAAATATGTTAAAGTAAGGTTGCAAAATGCGTCTTCTCTGTCAAACTTATTTCTTCGAGTAATACGCCGGCTATATATACAACGCCAAGAAGCTCTAGTAGAAAACATTAAAAAATTTCGCCAAATCACTTCATCGTTGCGCTTCCCATTTAAAAATGGTTTGACATTTAATTATAACGATACTTTTGAACCCGTAATGAAAGCCAAAAGGATAAAGTAGCGTGCCTTTTTCAGTGCAAAGCACTTCATTTCATTACTCATGCGTGATCGTGATACGAGTTTCGCCGTCGTTGCAAAATATCATACCTAATTACAGCTGCATTGTCGCATAATTCTTTTGCATTTTTGTAATCCTTACCCTCAAGTTTCAAGTATGAATTAGAGCGACCGAAAAGCCATGAACTTGGCCTAACTCATTCAATCTGCTATTTACGCAAATACAAAATTGCAACCTTTTTTTTGCCACACACTGCTATACCATTTACCTGAAATGCAACCTGTGCCATTTAATGCTAGCCAACTCATTCATTTTTACAACGAAGGAAAAAATGTAGCGTCGCTGACGCTGCCAACTATAATATATGTGACAACGGCTTCGAGATGCTACTGCTGAATGCTGATTATCGTAATGGCTGATATTTTTTTTTTCTGTTACTGTCATTTTACACAAAAAAATGAAAAGAAAATAATTTTTTCCTCCCTCCTTACATTAATGTAGCGCTATCACTTGAGTTACACTCCATTGTTGCTAAATGGATACATCTAATCTAACGTTCCTCACACAACAATTTTCTTAAGATGTAGAAGAAAAGTTGTTGAGGAATACTCGTGTTGACGCAGTACGCACAGTGCTGTACATTCTCAGCTCATTGTTATCTTCGTGACTGTTGAGGGTAGTAAGTCGTGAGACACGGCTTTTTTTAGGGGTTCATCATTTGTGTCATCCGCCCCATCATCTTTTCATGTCACTGCTTTTACTGAGCAAGAACTTTTTAGTAGCCATTCAATTCATTTGAAAAAAAAACGGTTCATAGGTTGTTATAATACACAGCTCACTTAATTTTATTTTTGCTAAAAAAAAAAGTTCTTGCTGTGTGTGAATTACCAGCACAGACACAATTTTTTTTCTTTTAATATTTTTCAAGTGTGCAAGGAAAGAAATCCGTTTTAGCTGAATTACACGTCTGAAAATTATGACGAGTCTGAGTATTTTCTTCTTCTTTTTTCTGTTTCTGTCCACACACAGTCAACCATGTGGAGCCATATGGGTAAAAATGAGAAAAGAGAATAACCGCGATGGTCATGGCCACGGCGTAGTGATCAGTGAATGTTCTCATATTATCAGTTCCCTTCCCTTATTTCCTAGTCGTTGTCTCGTCACAATTGTAATTATCTACGTTATGTGGTGTGTGGCTATGTAGCCGTGCATAATCATAATTGTTCTCTACGCAAAAAAAAAATCTTTTTCCGTACCAACGTATTTAAGTCCTGTCCTATATTCAAGTCCCTGCCCTGTGAGTGTCACAGTTCCCCATTATATACCTTCGTGGAAGTAATAAAGCAATCATTGTTGTCGCTGCAACGCGCCTGTTTTAATTTTTTTTTAAAAAAAAAGGGAAAATGCGTCAAGTTTAATGCTGAACTAGAAAATCGACAGCACTGAATATTAATATAATGAGCATGCTCACTTCCAACGAGAAAACAATGAGTGGGAGTAGGTGTTTCAAAATAAATATTGTAATTGGAGAAGAGCTCAAAAAAAGTGGCTATGTAGCCGTGCATAATCATAATTGTTCTCTGCGCAAAAAAATCTTTTTCCGTACCAACGTATTTAAGTCCTGTCCTATATTCAAGTCCCTGCCCTGTGAGTGTCACAGTTCCCCATTATATACCTTCGTGGGAGTAATAAAGCAATCATTGTTGTCGCTGCAACGCGCCTGTTTTAATTTTTTTTTAAAAAAAGGGAAAATGCTTCTTCCATTTTAATGCTGAACTAGAAAATCGACAGCACTGAATATTAATATAATGAGCATGCTCACTTCCAACGAGAAAACAATGAGTGGGAGTAAGTGTTTCAAAATAAATATTGTAATTGGAGAAGAGCTCAAAAAAACTGGCTTAATATTTTTTTTGAAAATAGCACATTTAAATTTCCCCTCTTAATTAACTCTCTTTTTTTTCGAGTAAGTAAGTAGAGTATGTTATATAAGTTAATGCTTCAATTAGTGCGAATCTCCCATCTCCCATTATTACTTTGCCAAGAAGAAGACTTTCAGCAAACTTTCAAAGTTAAGTAGCCATTTTTTTGGGGCTTTATCAATCAAAAATCTTTTTTTTTCTTAACTTCGTCACAAAGGACGTAAGAAGGATATATTTTTTCAAGTAAGACGAACAAGACCAAGAAGTGTAACTTTTGCGACCGTAATCTTCAAATCACATCACAGGTTCTTTACTGTTGTTGGACGTAAAAAACGAGTAAGTTATGTAAACACTTGCGAACTTGTAACTGTTTTCTTTTTGAGAATTTTTCTGAGAGTGAGCAAACCAAGTTAGTTGTTGGTTTGTTTGTTGCTCCGCTGCTGGTTCTATAGTTATACGTTCCTTTTTAAGGAGAATTGGTGGAATAGAAGAGTGTGCAAACAATTTTCTAGTTAGTTGCCAGTTTACTCTTTTCTCTCCCTTCTTTGTTAAGTCACTCTCTAGCTTGGTGTTTGCTGTAATGCACATATCTTCTTTTTTTATATTTGTTGGTTGCTCTTTTTCGCGAATATTACAACATTAACAAAATTACATTGTTAGTGCAATAAAAGCTCGCGTTATCATTAGGCTTGAATATTTTTTTTTGGCCGAGTAGCAGAAATGTGTTTTGAATGTGCTTCACCGTATGTGTTGACATGTTGCCATTTTTGAACATCCATGATATTTTTTTTTGACTTACTAACTCACTCACTTTTGGCTGATGTAATCCATTTTTGTTGCTTATTCCTCAAATTGGGTATGTAACACAATGCACAATATGCAAGTGCTGTTTGGCGCTTTACTATTTTAAAATTTGTATTTTAGCAGAGCAGTGTGTCTTCTATTTTCTGTTTTTAGTTGTGTATTTTTTTAAAAAAAAATTCAAAATCCTTGCTTTTGGAGTGGGATACTTTTTATTGGTGCGGTTTTTGAAAAACAAAATCTGCGCTGAGAAGTGTAAAAGTGTAGTAAGTGAGGAGTTAAAAACTTGCTTGAGAGAGGAAAATAAATCAAGTTTTTTCTTACATATCTGTTTCTAAGCTTGTCTCAGTTACAATTTACTCACATGAAATAAAAATGATTTTTTTTCTTTCGTGTTGGAAGCTCAGAGTGTTAAAAAGTACTTGGTTAATGTGATTTTTAGGCTCTAATTTAATCTCGGTTTGTTAGGAAGAGAGTGATGTGTACGTACGTAGGCTGCCGCTGGTAAAAGTGGTTTTTCAGTTTTGTTTGTCAGTCAGTCAGTATTGCCATGTCATTTATAGTGCAGTCCACGGGCTATTTTTTGTGTGTCGGAGCAAGCTAATGACTTGTCCTATTGATTTTGCGATTTTCCTGGAGATGCTGTTTAGAGGAGAGCTAGAGGTAAAATGGGAAGATGTTCTTGGTTTTTTGCTTCAAAGAAAATCCTACAGTTTTTCAAAGAAGTCCTTCGTGCACCCACAAAAGAGTAAGTTTAGAGTGAAGATGAAATTGGTTCGTAGATAGGCAGCTGGAGTACATTTGCTTCTTGTGGTCACTATACCGTCACCATCACCACTTTGCAGATGTTATATTCCTGATAAAAAGTGATCAGTCAGAGCCCGAAATGGATAAAAAAATGTGTACTGGGCACTATGTGCAACTTCTTTAAAAAGGTTTTTTTTTCTTTCTCCATTTTGTTGTTTGCTTCTGGTCACCATACGGAGGTCTTAAAGAGAATCGAAAGTGAATTACTTACATTGCAAACTTGTTGAGTAGTGAGGAGGAGGAGAGGCATCTTTTCATAGAACGCATGAATGGATAACCATATGGCCATAATTAAAAGTATAGATAAAAAAAAGTGATTGCTTTACTTGGGCGTTGTCAAGTGGCTTCTTATTTGCCGAGCAGAAGATTTGCAAAAGTTCGTCTACAAGTAAAAATGAAATTCTTTGAATCAGTCAATTACATCAAATTCCACCGAGGGGAGTCTTTTGTTCGTCCTCATCTTGCGCTGATTGATGCGAATGATGATAGTTTGCAGCAAATTTAGTTGTCCAGCAATTCCCTTTTCACAGGTTTGCTCATCGTCGGCATAAAAACGCTGCGGGGTAATGAGTTTGATGATGCAGCAGTTATGTAAAATAAAAGACAAAAATAAGAAGGTATGTACTAATGAATGACATATAGTAGACTATATCGTTTGGCCAGTTAGGTACGCATTTTCTTGTAATAAAAAAAGCTTTATGTCGTTTGTTGCCGACGTAAAGTGGCTTTTAGTGAATACTTTACTTTTGTCAGCGGATATTTAATCCTCAGTCAGCGACAATACTGACTAAGCCCGTGCCATTGCCAAATATTGTCAGATCCATTTGCTACCTCTTGAAAAAGAACTAAAGAACAACACTACCTACCTGCCCTGTTATAAAAATATTGAAATATACATACCTACCTATGCAAAAAATGTTGCAGTAGTTGGTTCTTTAAAATCTTGTATGGTGCCTAAATTGTCGCTCAGGATTAAAGACATTCCAAACTTTTTATTTTGTAGCTGACATGAGTTGCAATACGACTACACAGGGCATGGTTTTTAGATTGTACAACCATTTTTGCTTATCTCGGCAAAAGTTTGGGCCGATTTTGTCCATATTTAAAGTCGCGTGTACTACGAAAGGAACTAATCTACTTTACTGATTATATTAAATTAGAAAATCAACCGCTTACATTGCTTACAAGATTTACCGCTGAGACAGTCACCCCCATGGAAAAGACTGACATACTGATTTGATAATGTACGTAATACTCACCTCGGGAGCTGGGGATAGAAATACGCTAACTGAATTTCANAGCTGGGGATAGAAATACGCTAACTGAATTTCACTGTCAATTTCCTCCTAATATCCTGCTCCTCGCCTTATGCCAATTTATCACGTTATGAATGTTAGATGGCTCATGAATGGGGCCTGTGGGCTTCATAATATAATATCGCATAGGCAAGTACGGCTTTCAGTAATAGGCTTACGCTAGTAATTCGGTTTTAAAGAATGGCAAAAAAATTAAGTTAGCACTGGGATAGACAACACGACTACGTTATTACAAATACATACGTACATTCTCTATTTTTAGCAGACTTAGCGATTTCCTATAAAGTAATAATACCTAAGAGCAATACCATTTATGGATTACTGCGGAAACTCAAAGTGGTAATCTAGTCTAATTTTGATGCGGTGATAATCTCCTAAACAATGTGCCAATAATATTATTACAAGCATTAATTGGTGGGAGTGCTAACTTGGTAATCAACAACAAAGTCACAGTCCTATTGTTTATTAATTCAATGTGGCCTTATGCGCGCTATAAATAGGAATAATTAATCCAACATTTCATAGTGGTCCTCACAAATCCCATCAGTATGTGACGATGAATTAGTAAATTTGGGTTAGGTTAGGTGTGTACATGGTGTACGCATAGGTACAAGTGTTGTTGTTAAATGCATAATGTGCGTTACCCAAAAATAGGTTGAACCTTGAAAGCCTATGGTGGTTGATGGATGATGTTGATTCGCTTAGTAGTAAACATCTAAAACTTCCTTAGTG
>JAHZND010001218.1:0-17075 GCA_027744115.1 Acrocyrtus sp. NNG-2020
GGCGTTAAATATTCACTTTTGCTTTTCATAACATCCATCCTCAATTCCCCTACAAAACATAGTGACGATACAATTACTCCCACAATAAGAAGGTAAAACACTCCCAACAGATTACTTAAATGAAGTAGATCTCCGTCATCAACATCTTCTCCTTTCTGTCCAGTTCCTCCACGCCTCTCCTTTTGCCACCGAACTTTATTCCTTTGTAAAACATTTAAATCGTCATCAATCCACTTGCGTGCCTGGCCGGAGTCCACCAACATTCCAATAACTCGATTAAAGTTGGGCAGCAAAACAGACTTCATTTTTAATGCGACCCCCAAAGGAATAAACATAGTTTTATCTTGGTCTGCTGATGTCAACGGACTTTTACCATTAACAAACGTTAAATTTTTATGAGCAATTGACGCGCTATTTTTCTCCCACGATATACACGCAAACTTTTCTTTGAGGGTCATACTAAAGCAGTCAATTGAATTCATTCCTTTTACCATCCCGTTAAAAACTGATTTGAAGGTGGGACTCGTTGAAGACTGGAAATGGGCGTATAGGCTCCCTCCCGCGTCAGTTCCCCACTTATATCCCATTGCTGGATCTACCAACTCCTTGAATGTTTTCGGCTGAGGTTCTAACACCGGAAATGCCAGCAGTCCAACAATTTTTGATAAGTAGACGGTGCTCAGAACGAGGCTGCTAAATAACCAGATGCTGAGAAGGACCCTTGTAGGTACCGATTTCGGATAAAGAATGTCTTTTCCTACAAGCACAAATGTAATTCTCAGAGCTGGTAAAATGTAGTCAGAGTCCTTGTACAGTTCACTGTTAAATGAAGACTTTTGAATGGCACGAAGTGTGACAATAACCAGTACCAGGGAGACACTAATTGCCAGCCAGAGGTCAAGGGCAAAAGGCCAAAATATGCTTTTCCAGCTTGTTGTAATTTTTGGAGGTCCAACCATAAAAGTTGCCCAAATGTACTGCGTTCCTCGGGTAAAACTGAGGAGCGTGTATCGTGTAAAACTAGATGAGGCAGACAGTCCAATATCCGCTTTGTCGTAGAGTAGGTCACCAACAACTCCTTCCCAAGTGCCATTCGGATGTAGCTTTCCGCTATCTCCACCTGTTGATGGGTATAGCTGAAATGTGAAGTTAAAATGGGGAAATAGGGACTCCACAACTTGCTGATTTTGCCCCCTTTTAAATTTCCAGCTGCCCTCACCCATCTTCTCAACTTCCAGGACGAAGAAGTACTTAATGGCTGCGCTAATTCTAAGAGAGTATCCGTAGCCGTTTTTCGTCCAGTCTGGGAAAAGGTTCTCAAGTGATGTAGCCTCGTCCAAGTCAATGGCTTTTATCTTGTCGGTGGAGCAATATAAACACGAGGAATAGATTGATTGCTGGAAACGATCACTTTGTGTGGAAGCATCTATTGGAAGAACTAGTTTATAACGGATTTTTCTAAGTGCGGAGGACAGCAGCAGAGCTTCAGTTATTTTTAAATGCGTGAGAAAAATGTAGAAGTCGCTGTTGGGTGACGTGGGGGAGTAAATGCCATCGAGAAGAAGGCTCTCGAAGTGGTAAAGCTGGGTGAAATCGTTTGGTAATAAAGCTGATATTAGTCTGCACTGACTAAATTTTCTAGCAGAAATTTGAAGTGAACTTTCTTCATAAGTTGATAGAACTAAAACTAATCTTGGACTGGATGGATCTACCAAAATACTTTTTTCTGCACGAGTCTCGGAATTACACTGTAAACTTTCCAAAGAGTTTAATTTGTCTGCTGTAATAATCAGCTCACAGCTCTGGAAGTGATGGCTAACTATGAATTGCAACCTGCTGAGATATGAATGGCAATCTCTGGCGGTTGAAAAATTTGAAATTTGGACTATTTGGAATATTATGCAAATGACTATAAAATAAAGATCTTTCATGTCGGTTTAAATCTCGTTTTCAAATGCAGCCCGGGAAAATTTTGAGTTCAGTGGTCAACCTAACTTCGGAAATTGTATTGGAGGCTGCCATTGTACACACGCACTTCACATCCTCTCTTTGCCGATTTTCTTATACCGCTTCGGGAATAGTAAAACTCTTTATAAAAAGGCTCTTTAAAAAGGAGCGGGCTTTTATGAAAACGGAGAAATTGTCAGCAGCACCGGCTCATCAGTGAATTATGAATAAAGTCAAAGACAATGATGGTTGGATACTGGCAATGAACTTGGATTGTCGAACCGTCATTAATAGCTTCTTGCATTGACAACAGTCTAACATTTTTGAAATCGAGAATTGTGTTAGGTATAATGTAATGTGTATCAATTGTGGCATTAGCAAAATTGGTATTTTAATGAACTAATTACTGGAATATTTCTAATTGCTTCAATTTAAAAAACACTGTCCCGTAGTGGAGCTGAAAGCTAGGTGAGGTAATATCGTAGTCAATTCTCGTTTTATAGCCACTTGCTATATTTTCAGAGTGGATAATACTTCAGGAACTTTTAGGTGTTAGGCGTGAACTGGAGTGCCCAATTATTGTTTAAATCGTAGCCATTCTTTCATCAAAAATTCAGTTCTTCAAAGGAGCACGCATTCAAATTCTAGACAAGAAATACGAACACTTTGTCTAGTAGGAGCATTTAGCAAAATTGCTTGTCATTTTGCAGCCTAAATGACTATGAGAACCTACTTGGGGGTGATGGCTGAAGAGAACGGTGTCAGACGTCATCCAAGTGCGGATATAGCACCGGCTTCACTCCTTTCGTAATTAAAATGTCATCAGTAGTACGGCATAACAATGGCTGCAATTAGAGTTAGCGGTTCTAATAAAAATAGATATGATTAGCTTCAAAGTTAACTCCAAAGTTACGCGTGGAGGTTGTTTTTCCAAACGCACGTGCAATAAATAGCGTATAACATGTACCAGAGTCCTTCAACTAACTTTGAGGACTTTGGTATTCACTTTAGGTTCGTTTTTGCAATTTGACGACACACGGACCGTGGTATGCCATGCCGGTTGTTGATTAAAAAGAAAAGTAAAATTGCAGAAAAGGCTATCATTTTACCCATCGTTAATGATTTTTATACACAATTCCGTTTACTTTTCAATTAATTTAGTTGCTCTTTACATTTAGAAAAATTACAGAGGCCCGCCATTGTCCTTTTGTGTCTTTCTCAGAGTCCTCATAGGAAAATATTTTAGCGACTCCACACCCATGGCAAGTGTAGATGTAGTGATTCCAATAAGATACATGTAAAATATACCCATGAGGTTATTCAAGCTTAAAAGTTTCTCGTCCTGGTTTCCCACTTTACCGTTACTGAAATTCATGGCCTTTCTCCACCTAACTTTTTCCTCATTCAACATCTTCAAATCGTCCAAAGTCCACTTAATCGCCTGTCCGGAATCCATTAGCATTTGAATGTACCTATTGAAAGCAGGCTTCAGAATGAAATTCCTTTGGAGGACTAATCCTTGCGGAACAAATAACGTTTTGTCATCATCCGCCGCAATTAATGGGCTTTTCCCTTGAACTAAAGATAAGTTCCGGTACGCTATGTAGTCGGCAGTTCCGCGCCATGCAATACATGCAAAATTACTTTCCAATGCGGTTGTAAAGCAATTTACAGCCTCTTTAGGGGGGCTCAACTCTCTAAAAACTTTCCGCAGAACGGGATTACTCGAAGACTCAAAGTGAACGTACAAAGCACCGCCTGACATATCAAAACCAAATTTATACTGATATTTCGGGTCCACCAATTCCTTGAAACTTTTCGGCTGCAGTTGAAACACTGGAAACGCCAAAAGTTCTACGATTTTGGTAAGATATAGGGTATTAATGACGAGAGAGGCCAGGAGCCAAAGGCAAAGAAGGAGCCTTGCCGAATTTGACTCGGGATAGCGGATTTCCTTCCCGATTAGCACAAATATCACTTCCAGCACACTGAACCTGTCTTGAAAGGGGTTGATACGGGCTCTTCCAATAACTTTTAGGGCGATGATGATCACTCCCGTTGTTAGGATTATGGAGAGCCACATGCCCGCATTGAATGGCCAGAGAATAGCCTGCCAGGAAAAAGTCTCTTTTGGTTTCCCAACCATGAAGGTAACCCAAATGTACTCGAAGGCGGAAGTAAAAGTTACAATCTTAAAACGGGCTGTGTTGTACGTTGTTGACACTCCAATGTGAGCCCTTTCATATATTATGTCTCCAATCACCCCATTCCACGTTCCATTCTTTAATGGCTTTCCAGTATCCCCGTTGTTTGAGGGGAATATCTCGTACGAATAGTTGAAATGCGGGATTACCGAATTCAGAATATATTTAAATATTCCCCGTTTACAAATCCACCCATTGTCCTTCCACCCAAGCTCCACGAGGAAAGGATACTTCACTGGAGAAACCACTTTCAATCTGTACCCATTTCCATTTAGAGAAAGTTCAGGAAACACTTCTCTCATTAATAACTTTCTATCGCGTTCCAGCTTCATTGTGTGGTAATAGGTGGAACAACTCACTTTTTCCATACAGAACGGAAACGGAGAATGGACATTCAATGAAACGGACTTCTTGTTTTCCCCTATTTCCGGGTTTTCTATTGAAATTATAATTTTACGATTTAGCTTCTCTCTGAGGAACGGCGGAGAGTGGAAAAGTACGTTTATGTTTCTCAATGATGTAATGAAAATGTAGAAGTCTTCGTCTTGCTTCGTTGGCCCTAAGTATCCGCCAACAGTCTTACGATAAAAACGAGCTGGAATAGTTGAGTCTTCTTCCAGATCACCGAGTAGAATGGATACGACAACAAAGCAGTGATCAGAAAAGCGATCGGGATTTATGAGGAGTGAAGAATTGTCTGGATTCCGAGATGACAAAGAGATTAGAAATCGTTTAGAGGTAGTAAGGAAGACTAAACTTTCCAAGTGGTCAATGTAAAGATCGAACAAATATCTGGAGGAAGAAGCCTCCTCGTTGTAATCTACGCCCTCTACAAAAATCATGCTGCATCTGCTCAGAGGCTCAAGTATGCTGGCGTGAATAATGCCAACTAATTTTATTTGTAGCTGAGGAGTCGAGTATATTTCCTTCCTCATTTTTGAGATCTCCCACTGAAAATGTTTTGCTGTAAGAAAATGATAAAATAGCAAGAAACCAAAGGCGGCTGGCACACATTTTAAAAAATTATTTTTGAATTTGTAGCAAAGTAGCAGTGTTCCACTTTGAATGAAGTTGTAGCACTGAAATAATTGGGTTAAAACATTTTGTATTGAGTGTTTTAGCATTTTGCCATTCATAAATGAAAACATGGCAGTTATATTTACTGCATGATGTGAATTGAGAAGGTGGCACTGGCTACATGATTTCCGCGTTCATTATTTTTGCATATGTTCCATTAAGATTTTTTGCTGATTTTGGCTTCTGGTGTGCCTAAAAAGGGCTTCAGTGTTTATAGATCCTAATTTCTATGCAATGTATCAATTTACTTACCATTAAAGAAAGCATATCATAATTATTATCTATCAGTATCAGTAAGGGAAATTAAAGTTCTTTGTTTTTGTTAATGGAGCCATTCACTTTGCAATATTCGTTATCAGTCGACATAATATGGCATGAGTAACAGTTTGGTAGAGTTTAATTGAATTATTGTTCCATTGTGAATTACTAGCCAGCTGCTGGAATAAACTATGCATGCTATTTTTACGCCAGACGAGAATTACTAAATTGCGCGCTTCCGTTTTCCTCGTTGTGGCATATTATCACCGACATTCTTTGCTTAAGTGTTTACGGGTGCAGGACACTATCGACTCGGGACACAAAAGTCAACTTTTATACCTTTTTTACGGAACTACTGTCTAATGTCTATTAAAACGTTTAATCAACTATTTCATGAGCTATTTTGGCTATATTTATACCCAAAAACTATAAATTGGATGGTAAGTCGGTCGCATTAAAATGTATGAGTAGCATAGCTTTTCTTTTTTTCGTGCTTTGGTATTTGTCTCATTCTTTAATTTTAGAATTAGCCAACTTCATAGAAAATCAATAATCAAGTTCGTAGTCATTAATTTAATGTTTCCGTGCTGCATTGTCACAGAAATATAGCTTTCCATAATTTAGGCAGTATTGATTGATAAACAAGCTCGCTCGCTGTGCCCTTAATTTAATGATAATATTCTGATCAGATAATGGATACAGCGGAATGATTATCTTACTTGTCCAAGTTTATTGCATTTTCTAATGTGAATACAAATCCAAATACTATTAATTACATACTTTTAGCCAAATATGACAATATACAAACTGCCCATGAATAATACTTGACGCCTTTCAAAGTGAAAGTGTCCTTTCTGAGAAAAATGCAACTGTGCTTACTCCACTCCCGACAGCGTAGATATACAATATTCCCCGTAAATTTGACAATTTGAGCACTGACGGGCTATTATCTTTATATCGGAGAACTGTCTTATTTAACTCATCACGCTGCCACTTTAGATAGCGAACTTGGAGCAGGTTCAGATCATCCTTTGTCCATTTAAGCCCATGGCCAGTGTCATATATCATTGAAACGGTTCTATGAAAATTTGGCATGAAAATAGAATTTCTCGCCATTGCCAGTCCAGAAGGAATGAAAAATGTGATGTCTGAAGCACGATGAAGTGGACTAACACCATCCACTATTGTAAAGTTTCTCCAAGCAATGTAGTCAGAAACGCCAGACCACGTTATGCACGCAAACTTTGAGCTCACAGCAGCTATAAAGCACTCCACCGTTTCCTTCGGGTTTTCAAATTTTTTGAAAATTTTTTGAAAGTTGGGATTGCTCGATGTTTCAAAGTAGGCATATAAGGAGCCACCTGCAATGTCCATTCCTGTAGTGAAATAGGGACTGTCTGCTAGCTCTGCGAAGGAATTCGGAGGATATTCGTATACGGGATGGGCCATTAGTGAAACAATCTTGCAGTTGTACGAGCAATTAATTATTAATGCAGAAAGGAGCCAGCTACAAAGTAAAATGCGGGAGTGCAAAGATGCAGGCTCCGAAACGGATTGTCCTATTAGAACGAAGGCCACTTTCTGAATAAGATTACTGTGGAAAAGAGACTTCCCAGGTTTTTCGCGAATAGCAAAAAATTTGAATGCGAGAATGATACAGAGCACAGATGCTACAAGGGCTATCCACAATTCCATATGGAAAGGCCAAAATATCGCTTTCCATGAGTAGGACATTTTTGGTTGTCCAACTGTAAAACTGACCCATGCATAAAAGGCAGCTGTCGTGAAGCCAATGACTTTAATTCGGGCTACGTTCGGTGATGTTGTGAGTGATAGCTCAGCATCTCCCGATAATATTTGTCCGATGCAGCCGTTCCATGTACCGTTCTTGTCTGGAGTCCCAGTGTCACCGTTGGGAGAGGGGAAAACAATGTACGTAAAGTTGTAGTGAGCTGGCACTACGTTCATTATTGCTCTGTAAATTCCACGGGTGATCTCCCACTTGCCATTTACCTTCTCAATTTCTGTAGTGAATTTATATTTTACCGGAGAACTTGTACGGATGGAATAGCCGTTTCCGTTTAAAGTGAAATCTAGGAAACAGGTTTCGCAGTGAAGCTGAACTTGTTACATGAATTGAAATTATTTTTGAAAATCCGCTCGAACTACAGTAGTTGCAGTTGGTGAAGCCAGCTAAGCCAGATGAAATATTTGCGTCATTTGTGGCTAGCGCTAATTTATACTTTAATAGTTTTGCAGTTGCAGATTGCAATACTGAATTTACGTATTCGCTCTTTGTTATGAGCAGGAAGTAGTCAATATCAGGCCGTATTGGCGAACCAAACTTTTCTAGAAATATTTCTCTAAATTGAGTCAAGTAGGTGGCTCCTTCATGAAGCACAATTATAATCACTTTCCCTTGAAAATATTTTTTGGGCGAAATAGTCAATTCCACAAAAGGATATGAGTGCAGTAATACAGCTATCCGGGGAAGCTCAGATGGAATCAACAACGAGAGTGAATCCGAAATATCCATGCATCTATTACAAGAATCTTCAGTGAAAATTATTTCGTATGAATGAAAATACTGCTTAATTGTCCTTCTAACGTGGTTATAAAACAATGGAGTAGCAGAATAGCTTGATTCCAAACTGGTGGATGCTGTTGAATTTTTTAGGCGAAATAGTCAATTCTGTATAAGGATATGATTGCAGTAATACAGCTATCCGGGGAAGCTCGGATGGAATCAACAACGAGAGTGAATCCGAAATATCCATGCATCTATTATAAGAATCTTCAGTGAAAATTATTTCGTATGAATAAAAATACTGCTTAATTGTCCTTCTAACGTGGTTATAAAACAATGGAGTAGCAGAATAGCTTGATTCCAAACTGGTGGATGCTGTTGTTGAACATAAGAAACTAAACACTAGGACGGTAGTAGTGGTGACGATTAACACTGTTAAACCTCTTTTTTTCATAGTTAACCTGGAAAGTAGGTTAGGAAAAGAAATAGGTAATACTGATTAGGTATGCATTGCACAGTTATTACAACCACTACATCTTTGACTCTATGAAAACATACCTAGTTCGAACTACCGATCTACTATAAACCTTATATCCACTACTGATTTAAAAATTATAATCGACGCTTAAAACCTCAAATTAAATTTAACAAGGCCGCAAGGAAGGTAAATACACATAATATCTTGCAGTGAAGATCTTTGACTTGACTCTCACTCTTTCAATGCCGTTTATCCTCTGTCGGAACATTAAAAATTACTGTTTACCTCTTTCCTTGAAAATACTTTATTTTTTATACATTTCATCTAGGTACGTCTATTATTTATAAAAATTATATCAATTTAACGTTGACCTTGTAAGAAATACAAAGAACTCTCGTCAGAATGACATGTGACAATGTTATCTGCAATTATTTTTATTGGAAGCATTAATCATCATAAACTGGTTGGTGGTAAGGTGCAAAGTAAAATGTGGGCATTTCGCATGCATCTTTGTATAATACTTAATAAATTCTTCTTAGTTTATTCAATCAAAATAAATTACAACATTACAACTACTATTTACTAACTGACCAGCAATAACATACAGCTTCACAGCGGTGATTAACAAAAAAATACTTTTGTAATAGACAACACATTCACAACATAAAATGCAACAAAGGGGCATTGTACCACATGTGACATGGTAAGAAAACTATTCAAAGGATTATTATAATTGGTCTGTAAAGCGGTGTGTGTAATAGCAAAAAACTCCTGAAAGTAAAAACCGAGGTAAATGTTTGTTTCCTGGATGAGCCTCATATAAACTTCCGTCAAATAAATGCTAGCAATTGAACAAGTCGGCTAAGCTAATTGCACAGCAGCCACTCCACTGCTTTCTCTGATTGGTAGTATGCAAAATGAAATTGTCAAAGGTGAAAGGTGAAGTGAACTGCTTCAAAATAAAGTAATAAGAGTGGGGCGGAGGAGTTAATTTACTTTTGCTTTATCTTTTCCCTTCCCTTTCTTGTCCTTTTTGTTGGATCTGCCTTTTGAACTTTTTTTGTTGGCTGGATTACTGCTACCGCTAGCCGGCGACGGTCTGTCTCTTTTGTATTGAGAGCTTTCTGGTCCGATAGGGCGATGAATGAACGCGTTTACTGGAGGGGCTGAGTGACCTTCATTCATGGGGTCGTGTGCAGGCTTTTTAAATAGATTTGTGAGGGCGGAAAGTGGATTTTGCTTGAAGATGCTATTTGCGCCTCCCAGACCTCCCATTCCTCCCATTCCCCCCATTCCCCCCATTCCTCCTCCTGACAAACCGGGTAACTGCGGGAAGTGAGACTGGTGCTGTTGTTGCTGTGGCGGCTGCTGTAACTGCCCCATGTCGTTTCGGGAAAAAGAAGGAGGTCCATGTGGATTACCGTGGGAAGGAAATGGAGTAGGTGGTGGAGGATGATGGGGATCCGGCATCTCCACAGAAGCTGATGCAGAGCCACCTCCAAAGCCACCCAACGGAATTATACTGGGGCCGTTCATTCCTCCAGCTAGATTTCCAAGTGCACCTGAGTTGAGCTTAAACTTGAATGGAAGTCCTGATCCTGGACCAGAGCCTTGATTTCCTGATTGTGATTGGGGCGGAGAATTATTTCCAAACCCTGTTCTCAATGGTGCCGCATATGCACCTGCTGGATTCATTGGATAATTTTCAACCTGTGGAGGTGCAGGTCCGTAAGGATTAATGAATTGGAACTTGAACCGATTTCCCATTAGGTTCGAGGTTTTCTGGGCATTAGACTGTTCTTGATCAGGCTTTGGGACCAGCGGCCTTCCACCAATTTCCATTATTATGTGCTGCTTTCGTCTCTCCTCAGCTTCATCGTCTTTTCCCTCTTCTGAGTTCTTCTTCCCTGGCTTCTTCTTCTTCTTTTTGGCGGACTTTTTATCCTTTCTTTTCTCCGTTGGTTTGGATTTGACTTCATCCTTGGCCGCCGCTGGAGCGACAGGCTCTTCCTCCTGACGTTTCTCCTCCGTCTCCTTAGCTTTTGTGTGCACCTTTGTCCTATGCTTCTTCCGTTTTGACGCATTCTCGTCATCTACTTCGTCATCGGCATCGTCTTCCTTTGAAGCTGATGAGGACGATGCGCGTACTTTCTGTAAAGTAAGCAAACTTCCCTTTAGTCCTTCCTCTTCATCATCATCTGCGTCGTCGATCGTCATCGTCGTCGTCACCATCGTCGTCTTCCTCCTCAGAAACCTTTCCTGCGTCACTACTTCCGCCTACACTTTCCTCAGTTTTTAAGTTTTCCTTCTTCTTCAACTTTTCCGGAGCTTTGTACATGGCTCCGGTGGTCGCAAAATTCAGCTTTGTCCAGATTTCAGAAACTCCTTCGTTTTCGTCATCGACATAAGAGTTCTTGGAAGGTTTCTTGGAGACTGCTACAGCTGGTTCATCATCCGCAACTGTTTCGCCATTCGCTTTGTCTGCTTGTACTCGTCGCTATCGTCGTCATTTTTCTTCTTATTTTTTCCTCTGGATGGAGCCGCTTCAGTCACTTCCTCTGTGGCTGGCTCCGGAGTTGTAGTTCTCTTTGTAGGCTCTGCTTCTCCAGCCTCAGAATTTCCAACTAGTTCCAATGGCGCAACTTTGTTAATGTCGTCAGTCCCTTCGTCATCCTCACCGCTATCTTTGGGTCGCCCGTAGGGAGAGCTCAAATAAGAAATTTTTCTTTTTGGGAAAGGGCTAGGTTTCTTTGTTGTCGTTTGTGGCTGTGCAGGATTTGACCTTTTGGGAGATTGTTTATGGTGGACAACTACTGGAGCTGGTGGTGCAGATCCTCCTGGTCTCTTTTGGATTGGTCGTGGAGGAGCAAATTTCTTTTGACTTGTGGGTAGACCCTGCGGTCTAGGTCTTGGTCTTGGGCGAGAGGCAGAAGGAGGTTGCTGCTGAACATTTTCCCCTGAAAATGGCTGTGGTCGGGGCCTGCTCTTCCATGGATTGTAACCGTAACTGTTCCCTCCAACAGTTCCAGGCCTCCAAGGCTTCTCCGGATTGTACTCATAATTAAATTTTTCATCGACACCCTGGTGGAAGGCCATAGGTCTTTTCGAAACTTTAGGAGGACCAAAAAATTCTTCCAGTTCGTCATCCCCTTTGTTTGTATCTTTGTGTGGGAAAATGGGTTCTCGCTCTTTAGGGAACATTGGCTCTGGCTTTGGCCTTGACTCCTTCTTCAAGAACGGTTTAGGCTGGAATGACGATGGAGCAGGGGCTTCACCGCGTTTTGGACCTGCAGACCATCCTGGACCTGGTGGTAATACTGGCAAGGTTGATGAAATTCGCTGCTTTTCCTTCTCCTTCAGTTTCTGCTTTAGTTGCTTGAAGGTAAATGGACATCCATCAATAGACTGACACTGGCGAACTGTCTGCAATTTCTGTCCAAGATTTTCCACCAGCTTCCTGGCTCTTCCCATTCTCTGCAACCATCAGGAAAGAATCATCACCTTATGAACTCATGAATTATTAAAAACATTAAAACGTTCCCTTTTACTTTTTCATCGACTATTGCCAAATATACAAGACTTAAGGCATAACTGCGAAGTAGTTAATTATTTTAATTTTTGCATAAGCACTGTAGCATTAATAGGATTAGTCTTATTTGCTTCATACATGTCCTCGTCTAGAAACCTTTTTAATTGCTGCTTTAGCCGTGCTGTTCTTTGCCCCCATATCTTCCGGTTTCGCCACATCAACCAGTGCCAAATCAAACAGCTGAAGCTTAGGTGTGGTAGCCTCCACTCGTGACGAGTTCAAGGGCTTCCGTCTGCTATTCTTTCGAGTGGGTTTGTCGTCATCCTCATTACTGTAGTCATCGTAAGTCTCAATGCTCTCCTTGCTCTGCAGTTCATCATCAAGTCTACAACAAAAAAGAGTTTTTTTGCTAACAAAAGTAATCGATTATGTTGTAAACACAACCGTTTCAAGTTCACTTTCATTCATTTCCGTCGGAAACCTTGCAGACGACCGACAAATCACTTAGTTCACTGTAAAAAGTCCCTACGCCACTCCTACCAACAGGTTTCAGGCTTTACAGTAAAAGCAAAACGAAAAGCTAAAAATAGGTTTGTCACGTGTCGGAGAAAGAAGCTTACAAGACAATGCTGTTGATGTTGTTAGTTGATAACCATAATTACACACCAATTTTATTTTTCATTCATGAAATCTCTCTCAACAAAAGACAATTTTTTTAAATTGTNTAGCCTCTTGTACCCTCGCCGTCAGCCATTCGTCATTGTTTTTCAACTCATTTCTGATGGCTGCCAATAAGTAATAAATTATCACTCGGGAAAAATAGTAATAGTGTGCCTACACCTTCAGGCATTGCATTAAGGAATTTTTTTGTAATTAATTCACCATCCCCATCAATATGCCCTTTCTCTATTACTTGGTAGGTAGGTATTCCTTTCTAAGAGTTTTTTTTCATGAGATGTGTGAGAGCGTGCCTCACTTTCTCTTTGAAACCAAGCCTTTTTTATTCAAAGAAGTGAACGAGTATGTTACGGTTATCCTTCTCTACCCTTTAAAATGTGGTAATGCTAATGTACTTTAGCTAAGCTACTTTGCAAATTATTATTTTTTTCTCTTGATGATGTGATCATCTTTAACAACCGGTAGCACTGTTTCCGTAATAAGATATTTATTATGATTATAACAAAGAGTTCAGCCTCCTCCGTGGGTTTGCATGGCTAAAACTTTTTTATAATTTTTTATTATATTCTACGTACTTTCATATGCCTGCGTTTGCATTCTCGTGCTCGCTAATCATAATCTAAGTTGAATAAGGGTAGAGAGACCTATGCCTTTGCACATTGTCCCATTTTTTAATAAAAAACCAAAAATCATATATTGCATGTAAAAGTTGTATGGCTGATTCTGATTACTCTCGAAGAATGAAAGGCACACGACGAGACAGAATGGTGTGCTTTGTTAACCTGCGAACTCTCATTAGCCTTTTCCCACTATTTACCTGGGCACTACCTTACCTTACTGAAACTCTAATAATGCAGTCCGCAGTGCTCATGCTAATAGACTTCAAGCTTTTAAAATAATGAAGAGACTACGCATAAGATAAGGTTAAGTTCGTCAGTTTACTTATCTTGTCATTTCTAGTTGGTAGCTTAGCTAACTACAAAAATACTGTCTTTCCTTTCGCTAATGTTGTTGTGGTGAGTGGATCTGTTGACTCGGACGGGAGTTTGCGAAAAGAAAACCGGTTTGCTTTTTTACATGTTGAACTCATGCAGGTCGCCTTACTGACTGAATGACTGACTGAAAAGGGAAGCGAATAATATTTGTAGGCAGTACCTATAACAGGTCTGTTTTGAGCCCTTGATAAAAAAAATTCTTCAACAAATTAATGAGAAGCCTAACCTTGGCATTTAAGATATATATTTTTTGAAAAGTTACTTTTTAAGTTACTTTACATTTTTATTGTTAATTTCCACCTCTACTTTGTTATGTGCGGCTAACCAAGACTGGTTTGCAGGAATACTTTTTATGTATCAAATTTTTATTCAAAATCAAAAGGACCAGCTAGAGAAATGTGCTGTATGCTATTCCTCTTAAGGAAATTATGACTATGACTATGACCAGAAAGTATTTTTTTCTTGGAGGCTGGTCGCTTTTTTGGTTTTAGATGTTTGTGAGATTGTGAGTCGCAATGCTCGTTTTAACTTTCGATTTTACTACATTTTTTCATTGCAAGGGCACCATTGTGGAAAACAGGATCTATTAGTAGTGTATGCAAAAGGAGTATGTGATGGGTCGAAGACCACCTCATGAAATAATGGCAAATTTGTGATAGGTGATAAAGATCACACAGAAAGTAATATAATATACCTATTTAAGATATTACGTATCTGTAATGACGAATGAAAGTAAAATCATTTTTTTGTCAGCCACCTTTCTGGTTTTTTGTCAAAGCGGTTAATGTGATGATGACATCAGATAAGTGAAAACTTTTACTTTTCATGAAGCAATGCACTTATGATTAAATCATGGAGGATTAAAAAAAGGCGGAAACTTTTGGGATTTAAAAAAAGAAACTTACGGGAATGCTTCGAAAAATTTGCTGACTGTGCTCGCATATTCACTGTAGTAATTTCTCTTTGGATTTCCACCCGTTACTGGAACACTCATTCCACAGAGTAATTTTGCTAGGCACTGATCCCTGTTCAGCGGGGTGATGTGAGGTTCTACTCGAGGTCCACTTTCTGGGACTTCCTCATCGTCTTCCTCTGAATCTTCATCTTCAACTGATACGGGCTGGCCTAGTTCGGGCATTGGAGAGCCCATCCTCCTTTGAAAATATGCTGGAGGATGTGCATTGACATAGTTGTTTCCTGGATTTAAGAAGATTGTCGAAAAGTTAAAAATATTTTGATATGAAATGTTTTAATAATTTTTCATTAAAAATAAAATTGCGATAAATAAAATAAAAAAATTAGTGCACAATTTTTCACCTTGATTAAATAAGTACAATACTCCTACGACTCCCAAAGTTTTGACAGTTTCTGACATTGGTCCACTATGACCTACTGCATCGCACACAGAAACTTCCCACAACATAAGACTAACGAATGCCACTCCCACCATTCCCACAACAGCAGAAAACTTGAACCTGGGCTTCATTTTGCCTACCTCAAAAGGCGAAGCCAGGCCTAAAAAGTAATTTTCAGGAAGGGTCTGAGTTTAAATTAAAATTTCTGTATTGCAAAGCACTTTTAACAATGCTCAAATGTACACCTTAACTTGTCCCTTGTTTTCCGATTGAAAAAGTTATTTTTGAACGCATTATCTCTCCTCCTTAACCGATATCTTGAAATTTAAAATTAATCCATTGTCACTTTTTCAAACCTGTCTCTGCACAAGGTTGCACGCTCTACGCTGCGCAAAGGCGTTGAATGAACTAATACAGAAAAAAGTGAGCATCTCACTTTACTAGAAAAAAACCATCGTATGATATTACGATAGTCAGGAGGAAGTGCAATTTATACATCACAAACAAAGTATCATCGCGCATCAAATTCCCTTTCATTTAATAGGTACGTGCAGGTGGCATAAGTGAAAAATGCAACATGCCAATTGAAAATACATAGCTTTGCAATTTACAATGAACTATCATTGTTAAAACCGGTATGGGTTTTTAAAATATGTAGAAATCAGTTTCTTTGCTATGCGATCGCCATCCTGTATTCGTTACTAGTTCAATACTTATAACCCTTCTGATTCATTTATATTGCACGTATCCCTAGATTTCTACGAGGCGCTACGACATAAATATGCCATATGCCTTACTAAAATATAATACACCATCGCATCGTAGTCATCGTACAATCACTCGAGCTCAGTTCGAAAATATGTCTTTTACTACGGTATCCTGCAATCATTACTTGTAGTCTGCAACGCGACCACTTCACTTGTCAGTTGAGGTGAAGTGATGGCTTCAGAAGGTCTACAGTCTACATAATCCATCACGGTGCGATATTGCAATCCTTTAAGACGAATCAAATACATACATAGCTGCACCACTTACCTTGACTTTGACTCTCACAGTAAGCGAGAACAGGAGTGCGTCGATATTGGTGAAATGTATGACGAATTGGCATTAGCACCAAGCAGTCCTTTGCTTACTTCCGTTAAGAAAGAACTTAAAAAGCATACTTATCTACAGGTGTTGAGATGATGTTTCTTATGTACATAGATATTTCTAAGCTTAATGTGCCTACACAAAAACAGCAGTAAAAGTATATCAATTATGCATACTTATGATGAGTTTATATCTATATCAAATTATTAATTGATAAAAATGTTGGCGAAACCCTCTGTTTGAGTAGAGCAAATACCTGCAGATATCTTTAAAATTTAAATAAAAATTATGAATACGTTTTATATTAATTATTTACATACTCCTCGATTTTTTAAGACTTTATTTTTATATTCCTTTGGTACTTTCATTCAGGTATCAGTGTCAGACTACAGAGTATAAAATGAAGAAGCAGTAATTGATAATAAGTAATAACTCATTCACGACAAAAATTACTCAATATTAATATACATATCTTTTATATAACATAAAAGCATCGTCACGATGCAAAAAAGGTTTCTTAAAATAAAACTTCTAGTCGCACATCAAAATTCTTTGCCATATGAAACATTCTTTCCTGAAACGGAAATATGAGCTCGTAAACTATGTATTTCATTATAAATAGACTCGACTCGAATTTAACGAAAATTTAAAAAAAGACTCAAACAAAATTTAAAAAAAGTGTCATAAACCCAATTTCCTAATCCATAGATCGATACTATTATTGTATTCCCAAGAAATTTCAAACTACTATGTACTTAACTTTACTATTGCATTAAAAAGGTACTTTACAATAAAAACACTACTATAAAACACACTAGTCTTTCTAGTAAAAAGTTTTCTTGTAAAAAAGTTGTCATGTACATCTCTATGCCCTACCCTCCACCAGGTTTGTACTGTATCCAATTAACATCATGAATGAACTGATACCCTATCTTCTC
>JAHZND010001219.1:0-20458 GCA_027744115.1 Acrocyrtus sp. NNG-2020
AACGTGCGTGGTGCCATCTCAAAATTGAATTTGGATGTGGAACATAACCTTCCCGACATTTCCGTTACTATCGGTGGCGAGTCCACTCTTCTTGATGCGGAGCACAACAACTTCGAGCTTAAAGTTAGCAACAAGAAATCTACGGATGGAGTGTACGAAACTGAATTCACGGCTAGGGCTAACGATGACGAAAAACTAAAAGTCAACAACAAATTGGAATACACTCCTTTGAAGAAGGCATTGGATCTTCAAGTTCTGCATGGTGACGATCCAATTAGAAAGTTGTTCCTGCAATTCCTCAAGGAGGAAAGCGGCAGATACAAGGTGGAAGGCTTGGCCAAATGGGGAGAGGGTGGACAGTACATTCACACAAAGGGAAGCATCCACAAATTGGATAATGCCATTGATGGAGAATTGACCCTGGACAGTCCAGTCTTGAAAGCTAACAAATTCAGCGTTCGTGTTGCAAAATCCTTGGCTAATGGAGAACATGGAGTTGATATTACCGTTGATGGAAATAACAAGAGACAAATCGCGATTGCGTAAGTTGCAGAAAAATATTAAAAAGTTGCTGGAATACATAATGAATTTTTTATGTCTAAATTTAATTTCATTTGGAATTGCAGACTTACATATGCTTCCCGCTCCACCTCCAGTTATGAAAGGAGCTTTGAAGGAACTGTTAAGGTAGAAGGACAAGCTGTCGGCAGGCCAATTGACTTCAACGGAAAATTCCGCTTTGATGACACAACCTTGGACCGCCAACGTGACAATGGAGAGGAGGGACGTCGCCTAAGAGCGAACTTTGAAGTTACCAATGAAGGCAAACCTGCCAAGCTCAGCTTGCTGGCTAAGCGCTCCAATAAGGAAAACCGTCTCCAAGCATCCTTGTGCAAAGATGGTGCCAATGACTGTCAAGTTGGAAACATTCAATTTAAGCATGAGCACTCTGATAACGGAAACTTGGACTATGAGTTGAGAATCACTGCTGAACAGACCGGTGACAACCCAGAGACCAATGGAATTGTATTCCACTCTAAGTTCGACAGAGCTGAAAAGCATTTTGAACACACTGCTAAGCTCATCATTAGCCAGGAGAAGGCGGAACAAATTGGATATAGAATTTACTGCACTCCCGGAGGTAAGGAGGTCGGTGGAGAAATTTTGCTTCCAACCAGGATCATCGCATTGGTTGCAACTGGAGATAAGACAAGCAGTGGCGCATACAATAGCGAAATTGCATTCTACATCGACAAAACAAAGAAGCCCAACAGGAAGATTAGCCTTTTGTTCAACATTGGCGAGAAGACGGAAACTTCTGACCATGCTAGTGGCCGCAGAATTGAACTGGTCTTGAAGCACCCAGAAATCAGCAAAGTACGATTTTTTGCAAGGCTGTTAATCGCATTACCCCAATAAAATTACTAGATCTTCTTAACACATTATTATTCTTTTTTGTAGGATCTTTCAATCAGAACACGATATGCTATTGGCGGAGACTCCATCTTTTTGGACTTGGAAACTGTTTTTGATGTTCTTCAAGCTGGTAACGAACTTACCGTTAGCTACAAATTGACAAAGGAGGCAGTTTCAGAAGGACGTGTGTACCACGGTGACATCTCTGCTGTTTCAAACGTATGTTTAAAGCTAAAATGTCAATCGTCCCATTCCACTTTTACTTCTTATTTAACATATAACATTTCCTAATAATTGATGGGATATTCCAGGGTCTTCACATTAACATTGGAGCCAAGAGTGAAGTGAGATATGTTTCTGGAGAGCTTTCCTACAAGAACGACCTCAGCTACGAGAACAGGGAGAGGCAGGTTAAAACCGCTAAAGTTGAGCTGGGCATTTCCAAGAAGCGATTCATTTTCGAGGTATTTTGTTCTTCTATCTTGTGTCAAATACATACCCCATAAGTCTTAGAATTACGTACCTAATTTTAACGTATGCATTTTACAGATTGTTGGACCCAGCGAAAAGCTTGTTTCTTTCATCAGCGCATACAGCGCTATTCCCACTGGTCACGAAATCCGCTATGAAATCCATTTGCCAGGAATGGTTGACACTCGCATTGTTAGGGCTATTGCTAACACCGTCAGTCCACGCAGCGTCCAACTAAAGACTTCCGTTTCTTCTGAACCAAATACTCAATATGTGGAGGCTTTCTTGGGATTCAGAGGCGATGATGAACTCGCTGCCGGAGTTTATGATCATTTAGCTGATGGACGCCATGTCGTCGCTGACGTGAGCCTTTCTCTGAATGGAACTCGCATCCTTTCCGTAAAATCTGACTGGCATAAGGACCAAGCCCATGCAATTTTGGTGAGTTTTATAAAGTTGAAAAAGTATAGCTTTTGTTACCGTTTAGTAATATCCAATTTTAATATTGCAGACAAGATCACAACAGAGGAGCGAAGGAAACTTGCAAAGGCTTCGGGACATGTTGTCTAATGCCATCGACGAGCTGATCAAGGAAGTTCGACACGTTTCTTCCAACATCCGCAATGCTGCTCCAGACCTTAGCACTGTCGTCGACGCTGCCCGCACCCAACTTCAAGAACTCAAGCAGGAACTCGAACAAAACGCTGACACCAACGCAATTCTCCAGAGAATCATCGCTGCAAATAACTCCTTAAAATATCTTGCCCGTGTCGTTGTTGAGCTTGCCAGGACTGTCAGGCGCATTGCCGTAGGATACTTGGGTGGACTTAGGGAGGCACTGAAAGAACTGCCCCAGAGATACAGTCAAATCTTGGAACGTCTTCCAGAATACCTTGAGCGACTAAAGGCTCTTGCCGACAAGGGAGTCGAAGTATTGATGAGCGGAAGCCGAGTTGCCGCAAAGGTTCTGTTGGAAGGTGCTGAGCGCTTGTACGAGGCACTCCCACCACTTGCAAACGTTTGGAACTGGGTTGTGGACCACACTGAAGGACTCTTCAAGTCGGGCTCCGAGCTCATTCAAACTTTAGCAGAAAAATTGGCAACTGTTTACCAGGGACTGAGAACCGTCATTGATAAAATTGCCACCAACAAGAGGGTCCAAGCTCTGATTTCTGAAGTGACCAACAAGCTTCAGGCTCTTCTTGAGGAGGTCATTCAAGATACCAAGGAACAGTTGGAGGCATTCAAGGACTACGTTTTGAGCGCCGTTCCTCAGAAGGAATTTGCTGCATTTATTAATGCCTTGGCAGATTACATCCAGAAGAAGGCTAGCAAGACAACCGTAGATGATGCTGCTGCTCTGCGTGACATTTACGATAAGCTCAAGGCAACAATCAAGACTGCTTTGGCTGATGTTTTCACAATTGATTTGAGCAAGGGTATCTTCCGTGCTCGGGTAAGTAGATGAAACTTTGATTTTTTACATTGAAATTGGTTTATTTATTTTGAGGTTTTTTTCATAATGAACTGTTTTACTCGCAGATCCCACTGCCCGTTTCCTTGAAAAGTCTGACTGAATTCACCAAGCTGTTTGTCTTCCCGAGTGCCCCTAAAATCTCTCTGAGGATTCCAGCATACACCTACGGCCTTAAAGAATTGATTAACCAGATCAGAAGTGGAGCTGCAATCAACGAGCTCTTCCCACCTTTCAAGGGCTACGCTCTGCTTGTTGGATCCACCCACTACAAGACATTTGACGGAAGACACTTCGAGTTTGAAGGCAATTGCCAGTACTTGCTTGCCTCTGACTTTGACGACAGCAACTTCACCGTTATTGTTGACTATGAACACGTGCAGGGTGTCACCCGGAAGTCAATTCTTGTTACTGATGGAGATGATGTCGTTGCTCTTAAGCCTGACCACACTGTATGAAATCAGTTTTTATCAGAAGTCAAATATTTTCTACCTATTAATTAGGGATACACCCAAAATAACTGCCGTTTTCAATACTGTAGGTCGCCATCAACGGACAACCTGTAGATCTGGATCATGCCAAGGAAGCCGGTACCCTTCTCGTTGAGCATATCGGAGATTTTGTGCTTGTTCGCAGCAGTAAGGGAGCTGTCGTTGGATGCTCTGTTCGCGAGGATGTTTGCGCAGTGAAAGTTGACGGATTCTACCATGGAAAGGTTCTCGGTTTGTTGGGTACTATGAACTTGGAGAAATTCGATGATTTCCGCAAACCAAATGGAGAGGTAAGACCCCAATTTGACTATAATAATATTTATATTAATCGTTTGTTTAAACCGAAATGTCATTAAAGCTTGTTTATGGTCTCATCAACAGATTTCCAGCACTGTCAGTGAGTTTGCAGAAAGCTGGAAGCTCGACAAGACCTGCAGAGAGCCAATAATTGTGAGACTTGCGATTCAATCAACCCAGTCTGCCGCAGAGAAATGTAGTGCAGCTCTTGACAGTCGACGATCATCCCTCAGGTAGGTGTAATCACATATTTTAGGAACCTAATTTCTAATAAAATCTTTAAAAGGCGGCGCTAAACTGACTTTTTCTAAATTAATCAGGCCATGCTATGGAGTAGTTGACCCAACCCCATACAGAAATGTCTGCGAGAAACTTTCAAACGTTTCTGGCTACACAGAACAGAAGGCTGTTTGCACAGCATCAATTGGATACGCAAAGGCCTGTCATTTATCATACGCCACCGTTGACGCTGTTCCAGCATGTGAAGCTTAAGCAAAATTCGTTATAAATTGATACAAATTGGACTGTTTATAATAATTTTAATTTTAAAGTAGGTTTATCCAAATAATTATATACAAAGGTCTTGTACAATTTTATTTAAATCCTTTACAACAATTTAGTTCATAAAGAACTTTTACAGAAATTGGTCTTCAACCTGTACTTGTAAAACACAGATGGCTCGTTATTAGCAGCCACATTTTCCGATTCGTTAGGGGTGTTTAGTTCTTTAAATCAATGCATTTATACCTGGTTTTAGTAGTTTCCTCTTTGATACCCGTTTGTAGTATTATATATCATGGTAATATACAAATTTCACAAGAGCGTATTTTATGTTTTATGAGGCGTGTTCTCACTCTATAGAGTTTAGCAGATTCTATATCCGGTGGCCGGTGATAAATACGGTGGGTGTAGCTAAATGGACTTGACGCAGAAAGTATCTGATTGTATTAGATATTTAGGGTGATGGTGATGGTTTTCAATCGCTTGCTAATAAATTCTCTACATAAAAAATTAATTGTATTTACCCTATCATTAAAATGTAAATGAATTTATTAAAAAATAAATTATTCTTGTGTAAAAACGTCTTATTCTGTGTAGTGCAAAGATGACTGGTTACTTTATCCTTTTCATATATGCATTTAGGTACTCTTGTAAATGTGAGGGGAAATGATGATAGGTCATGTAAAAGTCTAATTGCCAAGTAGAATGAGACCACCCGTTTGAGCCAAGCAAAAGTGGATGATTGCCACTGGCGTGGTTTCTCTGATAAAGTTGACTGAGCCTATAAAAGTTTTTAGCTCGCGACAGGAACGCCGAAATTTAGGAAACCATTTACCTGTCATCTGACCCATAATTACTTGCTTTTTCCAGGAGACATGTAGCAAATTATATGACTCCAGGTAGGACTGAGCACTTGCGCCAACCACTACGTAGAAAAATATAAATCCGTCGATGGCCAGCATTGGAAAAAAGAGATAGAGCGGAAACTCAAGCACTTGATTAAGCTTGATAGAAGTGTAAAGGGCTACAATAGTGACTGTTGTCCAACAGAACTGCGCCGTCGGTATTATTTCACCACGCAATATTGAGTTTAGCAGACAGTGTAGAGTTTGAATTTGTCTATAAATGTTCCCTTGCTTATAATGTCCAGTTCCAATGGATGCCCTTGAAATATAAGATAGGTCTCATTAAAGTAAAATTTTAAAGGAGTTGGAAATAAATGTAACATATTAAAAAATTCGTACATTTTCCTCAGATCCACTAAATACATTTTTAAGCACTGTTGAGACAAATATTGCACGAAGCAAATGATAAATGCAGACATTCCCACTATGTGAAACCAAAACATGCCCTCCGAGATGGCTAGGAGAAGGCGAGCAATTTGCAAAAATCCGATTAGCTCCTGTGCATCCTTACACTGCAAAATGTAAGAAGTTATAAAAGGAGGAGTGCAGGGCTTCAGTGCGATATAGGATGTTACAGCCAAAGGGAACGATGCTACCGATAAAAACGTCATTTTCAGAACCAGCAGTACTGCGAAGTCTGTCTTCCTACCTTTAGTTTCTGCTCAAACATTGAAAATTCACATTATCAGAAGAATTCTGGCATGTAATGCGCAATTATAATTTGTTTTCATAATTCAACTTACCATTTCCTGCAAAATATACTTTTTCAAATTGTATCATACGATTAAAAAACTCCGTCACGCTACCTTGATGCAGCAAAATTGCCAGTTTTGAGAAGGCCACTGCCAAATTGACTGTAAGCCAAATTAGTAGTATCATTGTCACCTCGGGAGTCATCTGGGAAAATTTTGTGAGGAGTTGATAAACCAAGATAAAAACGTAAGTAATGCTAATCACAAGACCAAGGATCATCACGAAATAACAAACTTTAGACTTCACCAGCTCTAACTTCTTCTTATGTTCATCCCATCGAAATGGTAGCGCAAAACTGTATTTCGATAAGTTTAAAGTATCTTGAAATGGTTTAAAGTATGGACCCGTTAACATTGTTCTCTCTATTTACATAAGAGCAGGCTCGTAATCACCCCAAAAACTATTTGACTAACAAACCTTCACCAACACCAGGCTACACACCACTAAATATTTGTGATAGTGAATAAATGAGGTTATCCAAAAATACTTCACCCGCAGAGGTAGTATTCTAATTCTTTAATCAAGAAAATAGTCACCTCCTACTTCACGTGCACGGTATAAGAAAAGAAAATAATAATTATCCAGACAGAATTGATGCTTTCCTGAAAAACAATTACTTGTATAGATGTCCCTTTAATTAATTTTGACTAAATGATTACTGTCACTCACTGCAAAAAAGAACTCGTTAAACGGTAAAAATTGCATAGAAGGACAGAACGCCCCTGCTCGGACAATCTACAATTTGTATCGATCCCCAATTCCCATCCTGTGTCGCAGACTGGGTGCTGTTGTCCCTTTCTCCAAGCCGGAGAAAATGAAGAATGAGCTGTTGCGTTGCTGGCTGCTCCCTAGTAAAGGAGATAAAGTTGGGCTGACGGAACAAAGATAAAACGGTGAACTGGGGCAAGGTGATATGAGTGGGAAGTCACTAACGTTTTCTGAAAGGGCAATTTATTTTTTTGCGAAAAAGACGCCTTGCAAGTAGCAATTTGTTTACTTTTCTGTGGCCTTTTTCTATACAAGGAAGCGCAGGTGCAGAGCAGAATAATAATTAAGCAGAATAGAGTTTGTTGCTGAGTTTTTTGATGACGATGACATAATTCTTCGTAGAATTTAATTCTTAACAGTTTCACTTACTAGTGACAGTGAGTACTGAATTGAATTAGTCAGAAGCTGTGATTGTTGCGGAAAGTGGGAGAGAATTTTTGTTGCCTTTTAAATTGGTGATTGATTAGGTTTATTGTTTGTTTGGCCGGATTTGCTTTGAAGAAATGGCGTACAGAAATTCCAACAATCAGAAGTCTCATAGGGTGTCGGTCCAGCCCATCGTAAGTTGACAATAATTTGCAACAGTTTGATAAGTTGGCAATTGGCATAATTTTTATAATAGTTCATTAATAATGTAAAAAAGCCTAATAAGAGATATAACAGCAAGTATTGGTACTGTACTGTTTTCCAGAACGTGATTTTCCGTCATCTCCAAAACCGAACAAAAGTCTCAGTCTGGCTACAATATACCGATGGATTACAGATAGAAGGGATTGTGAGGGGCTTTGATGAGTACATGAACATTATCTTGGACGAATCGGAGGAAGTTTTAGGGATGGGGACGGTAGTAAAACGAAAGTCTGTGGGTTAGTGGCGATTTTCTTTACTATGTAATAATGATATGATAATGAATGATATAGGTCAAATGTCATCTAGTAATGACTTACTTATCGTTCCTGTAATTCTATCATTTAGGAAGAATTCTGCTGAAAGGTGACACTATTGCGGCGGTGCATCCTGTGCTGGATAAGGATGCTAATACTGGAGAAGGAGAACATCCCTGATGACTGAATATAAATGGAGACAATATAACATGAAACCCGATTTGCAAGCTTTCAAAGAATGAATAAGGGATCATCATTTTCTTGAATGACCTTATAGAAATAAGTTAATAAATAAGATTCAGTTTAATACTAGTTGGTTTGGCAGATGTTTTTATCATTTCATTTATTTTTTTTATCATTTTCTTGATTGCCAACAGTAATTCGAGTCAATCGAACGATTTTTTTTCTCTCTACGTATAATGTCAGTAGTATCATTACACAGTATACAGTACGATGGTATCAGGTATTTATATTATTTATATTTTCATTAATTAAATTATCACTTCTTATCTAAAGTAATAATAATATGCAATGTTACATTAAGTTGATGTAATCCTGCTTTCTAGTAATAATACAATAAGTAAATTAATAATTTAATGAATGTTTATACTGCTTCAAGTAAATGAATAGTGCTGTTTTCATTTTATAAGTTAATGCTCAGCATTTTGGGCGATCTTGCAGATGCCCTATTATTATTATTTTAGTTAGCATGTTTAACAACGTGTTTTGAACGAAGTTGATTGAAATTGAAGTAAAATGCTAACAAGTTAGACATTTTGTATTGCTACATGAGAGTTTTTAAATGTGTTTTCCTAGTTTATATTCTCAATTTTTCAACTATAAAGAGATTATGCTACAAACTGTATTGTTCTAATTTAGTTTTCCGATTGATTATTGATTTCATTTTAAAGCCTTGTTTGCATTTCCTCGCGTCTAAGAAGGACATTTGTAACTACCAATTTATTAGTATTGCGCGTCGCTTATCTAATGACTGTTTTATACTAATGTTAATTGATTATTTTGAAAACCCAGGTTTTTTTTGCTTTACATTATACATGAAAATAATTTTTCAGATTTCTTATACCGCTTTAAGTATGTACCTTCCAAAGGAAAGTTCCAAATTATTATTAATAGTGTCTGTAAAGTAACCTGTTTAGAAAACGAAACGTATCCCAATAAAAATATAAATTACATACATTTAACGTACATAACGGATTTTTGGTACAAATAATAGCAATTAATAAGTTGTCTATTACGTTTCGAAAAGTATATTATTATGCTGTATTATGTACATAATTGTATCTTACCTGCAGCAACATAGCACTTTTAACCAATGCTTCAAGAACAATTCAACAGTAATTAAAACGAGGTAATTCTCACTAAATTATTGATTGACTTATAACAACGTGTGAACTACTTTTTAACACGTCTTCGCATTTTAAAGAAATTATGCGAATTCTTATGTACATTTTGTAGCACCTTCAATCGATTCTTTTTCATTAGCATCATGGAGAAACCGTCATTTGTTACATTTGCGGACTGAGTGACATAGTACCTACATAAAACACGGTTACAATAGCCGTCTTATGTTTGACGTTACAAATGCAGCGTCCAATCGGCATCCGAAAAAATTTAGCGTTAGCGTTACCTCATCGTTATTATTACTAGAATAGTAAGTATATCACTAGTACCACTACAAAGAGAGTTAAATGATGTGATGGTGGTGTATGGTGTAGTGCAATTCTAGTGAACAACTAATTAGATCTAAATAATTTAAGGTAGTATAGTGCGAATGGGTGACATTTTGTCACAATATATTTTCATCTACAGCAGGGATAGATGAAGTAAAAGGAAATTAAGACAAGTATACATAATACTAAAAGTCTGCTTTAGTTTTCCTTTGCACGTCTGCAGCAATATATTTGCTCACAGTTTTCAAGTCTTTGAAAGGGTCAAAAGTCTACTAATTAATCACTGATGTGGTGATGTGTGCAGGTTTATTTTGGTAATGTGTTTACGTTACCGTAAGACTCTAATATCTTAGGAATGTAAATTCTCCAATTCAATCGACAAGGTCTTTATAATAGTGAGTAATTTTTTTAATCGATGAAATCGATCTACCATTTTGGGAGGTTTTTAGTTCTCTTTTAGAGTACTACGCAAGTTCTGTAGATGCTACATATTCCTCAGATATATTTTTTAAAAGTTTTAGGCAATCGGTTACTCTTTGATTTAAATATCTATTACTGCTTGCTTGGCAAATGATGGTCCTTGATAATTAAATGGACATTTGCGATGACTTCTGATATAACGCAATTGTTGTCAGAGCTTAATTATTAAGGACCATGATCAAAAACCTTATTCTGTTAGTTGCTTAAATATATGCACTATATTATCATGTTTCGCATACATGGGTTAATGAATAATTATTTAAATATTCTAATTTTATATACAGTTCCATGCACACACCACCCACTCCCCACAGATTTCCTTTACACAGCTTGGAAAGTAACATGAGGAATGTTGACTTAGAGTTTGTAGCTCATACATTTTATGTTTCTTAAACTTCTACCAAACTTTTATTTGATTGTGGCTTCCTTTTAGGATTTGCATATTTCGTTTTAGTTTTTGTATGATACATATGGACTTTGAAATAGTCTAAAAATAGTACCCGCTTTGACTCAAACTGGAAAAATTCAAAGGACAGAACTGGAAACTGGAATTCTTCATAATGATTATATGCATATAATTTCTTATAAACGGGATTTCAGAACCAACAAATTCGATATTGAAAACTAAACTACATACAACGATACAATATAGATGGTCATGTAGTATTTAAATCTATTATCACAAATTTGAGAAAATGTGACATTGAGAAGTGTTACTAACACTTCCATCACATAAAATGAACGAGAACGCTATTTATAATATAGGTACTGGTACCTATATCAGCATGAATAAATAACTCAAATATCATGAACAAGACAGAAATACACTAATTTGCGAAAATTACAAAATAAAGAAAAAATTTAAGGACCGGGCTGTGATTGAGCAGCTTGTGCTGCCATAATCCAAGCAAGCCATTCCTCATCTTCCTTCTCTCGCTTGGTCTTTTTCGGTTGACCGTTTTCAGCCTTGCCGTTGGTCACTTCTCCAGCGATAAATCCAAATATGATTCCGAATGTAAGTCCAACAATTAGCCCTAATGAAATTGAAACAAATCATTTATTAGTGACAATTAGTTCTCCTTTCGTTGCACATTAAATAAACTAACAGTAAAGTAGATATGTCTTACCAACAATTATCCCCAGTGTGAGACCAACAGCCACGCCGACAGCCATACCTGATCAAACATTGAAAAATACGCTCAATAGCCATTGAAAAAATAAACCTTTGAGTCGAGTGTGAGTGTGAAGTAGGTTAATGTAGGTACTTGGGAATTTAGGTTGCCTTCGGCTGTTCAATAAATTTAAACTACTACTATGTATGTACTAGTTTTTTTTCAATATCATTAGCTTACCGAATAAACCCCCAACCCCTCCTCCTACGAATATACCAACTAGCGGCCAGCAATCATGAAGGCAGCCGCAAACCACACCACCCAGCCGGATCCAGCAGGACCAGTCTCTAATTCCAGTCATCTGCCGAATGGGAGAGCCAGGCGGGGGGGTTGGGGGCCTACAATAATCCTAACCGCGTATTTCAATGGCCTCCTCCTCTTCCAACTTCGACAGGAATTTTGCCACACGGTAATCTCCTTCTGTCTGACGAAGTAGGTCGATGAGTCCAAGGAGCTTCTTGACACCGATGAACACACTAAAAATCCCGCAAAATGGCCCATTACACAAAATTGATATAAACTATTCACAAAACCGCAGAGCATATTGTGAATAAATTATGAACTTTTTGATTTATTTAAAAACAGCTTACCGTCTTCCCTCGATGTTACGTGCGATAATCGCCACTTCTTGCTTGGTAAACACATCTGATTCTTCCAAAACGGATAGCAAATGCTCTGGTTTGCTTAGGTTGGGTACGTGAAGCACTGACGTGAAAGCATGTAGCATTTCCATTTCTTCCAACACTTGCCTATTTTTGTACAAAAATATACGCAACGCCATTATAAAATATTCATCATACTATTCCATTATATTTTCATTAGTGATGGCTTCCGGGGGCTTACTTTCTCGACGACGTGCACAGAATAAGCAGCTTCCTGCCCTTAGGAGGCTGCTTCTTAAGTAGAACGAGAAGGGCCTGGAGTGTTAAGTTGGAATATCTGGGTCCAATAGAGCCGTAATCCAATAATCGTTCAATGTTGTCCACTAAAATGCAGCTAAGAGTTGACTTGTATGCATCGTCAAACACCTTATGGGAAAAACATTTTTTGCTCATATTAGAGAAGGAAAATACGCAGCGTAACTAGGCCAGGAACAGTGCTAGAGAATTTCTTTTACCTTTCGAATCTGCAGACACTTGGAAGACTCAGAGAACCCAACCATATCTTCTGGACTACAAATCTTAATAAATGGAAAATCAGAATTTTTGGCCAACTGAGCGGCCAAGGCAGTTTTCCCGGCATTTGGAGGTCCTTCTAAGAGAACACTAACCAAACCACTGTTTTCTGCGCTTCTTGCCTATAATTGCAATATGATTTGATTTCACATTAGATACTCATCTGGCATAAATACTTTACGAATAAAATAGCAAAATTAAAGAGTTCTGTTATAGCTTTTAGAGTAAATACATGTATTGTACATATGTAATATGTACATAAGTAAGTAAATAAGAACCTGCTGGATAAGAAGCATTCCATCTTCCAGGACATGAGCCACTGGAGAACCCCAATTAATAATTCCACGCGTGAGCATCATCTGAAGCAGTTCTACGCTTGTTCCAAATGCAGGTTTAATATCATTCTCCAATGCATTAAGGAAATCAGATCTGGTAACTTTGAGTTTCTCCATCGCTTGTGGATCCACTTCCACCTGAGACACAAAATGGAAATGAACCAAATCGCATACAATTTCTTTAACAGGAAACGAGAGAAAATAATCCTTTCTGCTAGGTACATTGCAGCCATAAAATTTTCTCTCGTCTTTCCTTTTACATGGGACTTAAGTTGTATCACAATTCAATTCATTATATTATACCTTGGAGGATGCTTTGATGAGCCGATTCATTGCTGTGGACTGCGCTGCTCTCACTAAGCCCTCCAGTTCTGCCCCACTAAAGTTTTTCGTTAGGGCTGCCAATTCCTGCGGATAAAATTCATTTTTTCCAGTTATTACATTACATATGTACATATGTTTTTATCTTCACCAGTACTTACTTTTTTCATAACACCAGGTAAAGGTAGATAAGAAAACATGTATTCTATAAGAACACTTACCTCGAGAGACACATCATCATTTAATTTTCCGTATTGTTTCATTAATGCTGTGTGGATTTTCAAAATTTCTCTGCGTCCCATTTCATTAGGCAAGCTAATTTCCATTTGAACCTACACAAAACCGTATACAAAAATAATTTTTCTATTTAAAGCAAAAGAATTTTTAAAAGACGAAAAGCATGTTTTACTACATTATCATAACCGCGTAACAAATTGTCTTCCCCTCCGGGTTCTCAAATATAACTTTAGTGTCAGGCAATAACAATCCCAAATCTGCTTTAGAGACCTTCGGGTCTCCGCCAACTTTCATGGGAGTCATGTCTGCAGCTTCAATCGTTTTAACCACAAGCGAGAGAAGCTTTTTATCGTGGAAACTGAAGGCAAGTTGCATTCCTGTTTGGAATGCTTGACCTGCGAACTGACTGACAAACTCCTTTGCCATTAGATCCGTATCGTAGGGATCCTTGGTGGACCTGTAAGGTAAATCATCGACCATTAGAAATCAGTCTAAATTTCGCAACCTCTAAATGCGTAGTTTACATGTAGTTTTCGTATCTAACGTCCTTGATAAATATAAGATTTATTTTCTAAAATTAGCATCATCAGCCAACATTTCGTCTGCTTCATTCTTACTGTTTCTTCTGCAAGAAGTCCACCTCCAGCAAAATCGAGGAGCAGCATTGAGTCGCCCGATCAAAATCAAAGGGATAGATATCCATGTCCTGGCCAATGGATGCCGTAGCGAACTTTCGCTGAGTGAGACTTAGCCCAATGCATCCTGGCTTGACATCAGGACTTTGAGTAACCGTGAAAACGAACCATCGGTCTACGCCTACTCCCGAAGGGCGTAGACGAATATGCAAGCGATTCCTTGGATCCCTGTAATAAACAATGCAATTTCCAATCAGCAGAGTGCAAAAGCTTCATTAAAATAACGCAAAATGAGCCCATTAAAACATTATTTACCCAGTTGAAGGGAAATCCGATGGGCTGACAACAGCACAGTTGGTAAGAGAGAGCGTGTCCGATGGACATCGCACTACTTGCAGCCGCTATAACAAAAACAATATTCCACTATTAACCACCTTCCCATAAATAATTACTCCCAATTAAAACTAATATATTATTATCAACCACTCACCCGTCCAGCCATGATGCTATTTTAAAACGAAACCTGAAAGAGCACTCTCCCAGCCAACACTCTCCCCTAGATTCACCTTCGAGACTGGAGTTGGAGAAAAAGTGACCTCTCCCTACCACTGTGCAAAGTCGGTTAAAATCGGCGAAAAAATATAGGACAACAGCATTATTGATCAGCACCAGACAGCAGAACTCACACAACTCTCAGCTCTCCCGTACATCTGTTCCCCGCACTACACTGCACTGCAGTACCACATCCACTCAACGTTTAATAAAGTGCTGCTATTACACGTAAGTATTATTACAAGGCAAGCGGAAATAGGCAGAGAAAGCTCCCTTTTTTTCTTACCTAAAAAACTTTGTCACTTTCTCCTTCGGGATCCTAACTTATTAAGTCATCCGATGGCGGATGAAGGTTGAATGTTGAAGGTGTGACAATTGAGCCTGCTGAGTGCTGCTGACTCTGACTGACATCACAAAACTGATGACTTTTGCGGATTCTCCACAAGAAGCAGCAAAGCAGACAAGATCATCACTTTGCTATGAACAAGTAAGGGGAAAATATGAAAGTGGAAAGGGGAGCAGAGCACAGGACGAGGACACATCACTTTTGTTTCGCTTATTCTATTACGGCTCAACTTGCACACTACTCTGCTAGCATAGAATGTACCAGTTTTCCCCGTTGTGAAGTGGCTCTGCAGGCGCGTACTTTGAACTTTGTGTATATGTAATGAAATGCAATCAAAATCCAATACTTTATCGCCTAACTTCAAATCGACTCCCCTCTCTATTCTAAAAATGAATATTGTTTATATTTGCCAATTTGCCAATAATCATTTTTTTCTGTGAGGTACACAAATGATCCTCTATGCAAATGAAATGTAAATGAATTGCGTGCCGAATTTTGAATGAGCGAAAAGCGAATGTGGAGTAACTCGCGTTTGTTTATCATTTTTATGCACTTCTTGTCTTGTCACTTGTCTTTTTGCCAAGAAGTTGCAAAAAATGTTTTTTGGCGAAAACATGAAAAATAGTGGAATGGAAGAGGATGAAGGACGATAAGGTTGTGGTTGCGGCATTAAGCAGCTTTAGAAGAAAAAAAATAGTGTGCAAAACAGGAACATGACAAAAACACTTAGCGCCACGCCGGGAAACTGAGGAGAGACTATCCGAGAGGGCTACGTTTTACATTTGTTATTTAATTAAAGTTATAAGTAATTAAATTAAAGTATGTAACTAAAAGTGCCCGTCAATAGCAAAACTATTGACTCTAGTATATTATACCGTGGTCGAGCCACATCAAGGAATATTTGCCCATTTAAAATATTAAAAAAATAATTATTTAATTTACTTGCAATTAGCGTAGACACCTGAAATAACAGGGGGTTAAGGACAGTTGTTTAGGATTTACATAAGTCATGAAGTTCCCATAAAAAATAAGCAGCTTAGGTTAATTTTTATATATAAGAAGAGTGCGGTTGATATTTTGATAATGTTGATATTATGCTGGAGAAAACCAAATAGTAGTGAGTGTTTTATCAAATTTACAATTTACCGGACGCCTACTGCCGGAAATTGAAGGGTGATTGACAATTTTTTGTGAGGATTCTAAGGATGGATATGCCAGTCCCTCCTCAAGGTTATTTTGTGAATTAATCTGCTTAATATTTTAAATTATTTTCGAGATTCAATCAGGTTCAAGGCAGATTCATAATTATTGTTTTTGTTATAGATGAGGAGCTCCGTAATATTATCGAGAAGCTGGCGGTGTTTGTTGCCAGAAACGGTCAAGAGTTTGAAGCAATGACTAAACAGAAGCAGAGGAATAACCCAAGATTTGCCTTTTTATTTGGTGGAGAGTTTTATAATTATTATATGTACAGAGTGACAACGGAGCAAGCAATTTTAAAACATAAGGCGGTGAGAGAGCAGCAGCAACAGCAGCAACAGCAACTCGGACCTCCTCTTGGAAATAATTTTGCGTCAAAATTTCACAATAATCCTGGGCAGGGTTTAATGAATCAGCAGCAACAGCCTCCAGGAGGACGATTTCCTGGTCATTCTCAAATGTTTGATCAAGCCAGAGGTAGGCCTCCTATGCAGACGTTTGATAGAGTCGGGTTTGACCAAAGACCTCCAATGAACTTTGAAAGACATCGTGGACCTGGTCCTGGAATGCAAAAATTTGAAAGACCTGCAATGAATCGAATGCCGTTTCATACGCCTCGTGGTCCCGGACCCGGCCAAGGCAACTTCGGACCCGGAGGATTTGAAAGACTGCCTCAATCGGGCAATGGACCTGGACCAGGTGGTGCTGGATTTGATATTATGATAGAGTCGGGTTTGACCAAAGACCGCCAATGAACTTTGAAAGACATCGTGGACCTGGTCCTGGAATGCAAAAATTTGAAAGACCTGCAATGAATCGAATGCCATTTCATACTCCTCGTGGTCCCGGACCCGGTCAAGGCAACTTCGGACCCGGAGGATTTGAAAGACTGCCTCAATCGGGCAATGGACCTGGACCAGGTGGTGCTGGATTTGATATTGATCAAAGGGGAAATTTTCCACAATCTGCTCCTGGAAATTTTGAAGCATCTGGACCTTCCAATCCAAACTTTCCTCAGAGTTTCCCTCCACAATCACAACCACCTACTACTGTGACCACAACCCCAACTGTTTCAACCCCGGCTCCTCCAGCAGCTAACATCAATGTGGAAGCTCTTCAAGCACAAAAANNNCATCAATGTGGAAGCTCTTCAAGCACAAAAACAAACCCTGGAAGAGCAGATTCGGCAGAGTGAACAAAATTTATCTGGACAGCACCAAGTTTTACTTGCTCAACAACAAAAACAAATCGAAGAATCCATTAGAATTATGCAGGATGCTGAAATGAAGCAGCTTGCAGCCGAATTAAACGTTAATTTAGATGAATTTGAATATGTACTTCAGCCAATTGTAGAGAGTTGCACAAAGGATGCCATATCTTCAGGAAAAGCGTGGATATTCACGCACACTTCTACAAAACGGCACTACCAACTTGTCTCCCAATATCTTCTTCGAAGGTATTTTTAAAAAATTATAATTTTTATTCTTACCTCTTGTGTTTCTTTGTTTTTTTAATCATATATAGTTTTATTGCTAAATATTATGCTTCGTTTATTAATTAGTTGTGCTGTGCTTTCAAAATTATTAAAAACCTTTCTTGTTTGCAGAACTACCGATCCAGATGCAACGTTCAATAAAAGATTGCACATAATTTATTTAGTTAATGATGTACTTCATCACTGGTAAGATATTGTTTAAAAATCCAGACAGAATACAGTAGTAGCATATTTTTGAATTGCTGATTGAAGTTTACTAATAAATAAGTAAATATTTTTGTAGTATGAGAAAAGGAGCCGACGACCTTCAAGCAGTTTTAGAGAATATGGTAATCCCAATGTTCTGTCATGCCAAATCTAGCGAAATTAACAATAAGGAGAACACTGAAAGACTGGATAAATTATTGACGCTATGGGAGGCGAAGTCTAGTTATGTAACTTCAAACGCGGTTGAAAAGCTTAGGAACTTTAGCGCAACGTGGCAGGAGTATCAAGCTGAACTCCTTCAGCGTTTTGCAAGCATTGTAACACAGATAGCTGGTAATATTAACCAAACGTACGAGGGATATCAAAATCAGCATCAGTTATTTTGTCAGCATGTGAATCAGAACATTAAAGTAAGCAAAATCGGAAATTTCAATGTATATAATATACCTACCTACCTTTGCTTGTAATAATAGAGGAATTGACTTTTTCATAGACACTGGAACAACAAATTCAGCAAGGCTTAATCCAGCAACAACTTCAGCTACAACAGCAAATGCAAATGCAGCAACAATTGCAGATACAACAGCAAATGCAAATGGCTGCAAGACCTCCAGTTATGCCTCCAGGAATGGGGAACCTACAACCTCCAGGGATGGGTTTAATGGGTATACATTTACGTTAGATATTACAGTGACAAACTGACAAAGTAAGCCCATCTATCATTCAATATACCATAAAGCTTTGTGTTGATTGGTTAGGTCCAGTGCCAGGGCAGGGCTTTCCGCGTCCAATGGGTCAAGGTCCTCCTGGAATGGACATGCAAGGTCCCCCCGCTCCTGGCTTGTTTGATCTTAGTAAACCTCCACCGGGATTTGCAGCTCCAATGACACCGCCTCCAGAAGCAGACCTTATTCCAAAAATAGAATACTATGAACTTCCAGCGGGTTTGATGGTTCCTCTAGTTAAGGTAGGTGTTATATTTCAGATGTGCAAAAATACTTCATTGATTGATACTTACCGATTAGAATAAAATTGTATTTCACAGATGGAAGATGACACTTATAAACCTATTGACCCTAAAGCCATACGCCTTCCTCCGCCGTGTCCACCTAGTGACCGCCTTTTACAAGCTGTAGAAGCATTTTATGCTCCTGCCACTCACGAAAGACCGCGTGATAGGTACCATTTCCATTATTGTTTTCACGGCTTATTTATGACAAAATTAAAATGCATTATTGTATGCACATTGCAATTTCAGTGAAGGCTGGGAAAGATTAGGTCTATACGAATATTTCAAGTCAAAGAATCTGGCTAGGAAGCAGAAAGAAGATGACATTCGTGAGGGTAGGAGACAAAAAAGTTTATCCCCAACTCCCATTAAAAGAGAGCTATCGCCTACGGCTAATCGTTCGCCTCCAAGAAGACGCTACCAGAGGTAAACATGCAAAGAACTTAGAAAATTTACTGCGCCCATATACTCCTTAGGACGAATAGCATATCCATTAATTGTTATATTTCAGCAAATCACCAACGCCTCCTAGAAGACGTCGCTCAAGATCTCGATCACCCAGTAGAAGGAAACGTAATCGACGATCTCGATCGCGATCCCGCAGCCCAGAGCCACTCAGGAGACGCTCTCCCACTCCACCTAGTTTCGCGTAATTTTTTCAAAATATGCAAATTAATAATAAAAATTCGTAGAAAAAATTATATGCTAGGAATTTTGTCCTATGCTTAAGATTTGACGTATTTTGTGGGTTTATAGTACCGTTGGTTTAGGATTAGAAAAGAAACTAGATGAATCAAATAAAGGACATCAACTTCTCAGGAAGATGGGATGGGGAGGTAGTGGACTAGGTCGAGACGAGCAGGGTATGTTGACCGATAGATTACTTAGGCGGCATCATTTGCAAGATTTTTAAGAAATTGAAAATGTTAATTTATTTTATTTCCTTTCAGGCATAGAGGCCCCGATATCAGGAGGGGAGGTTCGTGATAAAAAGGACCAATATAAAGGAGTCGGTATAAATTCGAGGAACGATCCTTTTGAAAAGTTATAGGAAAAGCAAAGGTCAGGCTTTTGTTGAAAGAATGAGAGCGCGGGCTGAAGAGAGATTATGAGGCTTCTGAATATGTTAAATATTAAGAATAATTTATACATAGCGTGTTCATAACTATAAATAACTAATAACTTGTAGTATTTTTAACTGTTAAGTTTGCTGATGTTTATATGTAACTGTTATGAAGAATTTTGCTGAATTTATTCACATAAATATATATTGTTTATACGTATTACTAGAGTATAGTGTAGTTTCCAGATTTATAAAACACGTTCGGAGACTGCGAGCTCATTTTTAATAAAAAAAACTGTCTATCTATTATGAGAACTCCAGCATTATGTCAGAATAATTTCCAGCAAACTTTTACTAGTGCAAACATTGGTATACCAGATCTAACGTTTACGTTAGAGGTAACATCCGGACGCTAGTCACCACTTTCCTGCTTGGCACTCCAAAAGGATAAGAAAGCGAGCGGCAAAGTATAAAAGAAACCTAAATGTGCCTAGCATAATATTTTAAAGATCTTAAAGCTAAATTTTGTTTGTCACACGTGCACTTTCCAATTGTAAGTTGCAACATAACTAGAAAAACT
>JAHZND010001220.1:0-11560 GCA_027744115.1 Acrocyrtus sp. NNG-2020
TTCGCGTTGCCCTCCACACTCATACAACAGTCCGCCGTCCACATTCTCAATTTTCCTTTTGCTCTCCATCTCCCCTTCCCTCCACAAAAGAAAATGTTCGGGCAGCTCTGCCAGGGCAAACATTACAAAAAATATCTTGGCCGTATGATGATTCCCCTGTGATATCATCAGTATAGACAATGAAACACGAGGCATTTAGAGGGGGAAGGGGAGGTATAAAAAGACCCATGCAATTTTCTTATTTTTTTTCTTCTTCCTCTTCCTCCATATAAAAAGAAGAGAAAAATTTTTACCCTCGCTCTATATGACTTTATATAGCCGCTCATAGCAAAGGAAAGGAGAATCGTATCCGGCAGCGGCAATTTCTTTATGTATCCTTGTTCCTTTTCCCCTGTAATTTAGATTAGAGCGAACTACGCAGCCATTACGGAGTTTTTGGACTGTAATGGCGAATTGAAACCAAGGGAAAAAAAGCTTTCACATTTCAGAATGAAAATCTCAGGGATGCACTAGGACCACGAGCACTCTTCGGGATGAAGTTCAATAGCAGAAAAAAAGAAGTTGAAGCTAAAAGAGCTGAAGCTGGAAAAAGAAGTGGAAAAGGGCTATACGATGATACGCTCTAATCTTATATACACAATCACTTACAATTTCTTTTTTTTCGGCTTGGGGAGGAAAGGGAGTGGGAAAGGGAAAGAAAGGAAGGGAACGCATAGCCACAGCCACAGAGCACACATTACTCGTTATGAGCTAACTAATAAATGAGCCGAGCAAAAATGATAAATCTTTCATAACGGGAAGGAGAAATAAAAGGAATCAATTTGGAATAGATTACTCCACGTTGCGCTGCCCAGTGGCAGCGGATGAAAAAGAAATGAACCTTGTGACGTTCCCCAATATAAAATAAAACACTTCAACAAGTGAAAAAGTCTGAAGATTGCGGAGGATAACCGCAAAGAATGGAAAAGAGCAGAGAGCAAAGCTCCACACTGCAAGGAAGAAGGCTAAGAACAAAAGCACTTCCGTTTTATGTACATATTTATAATAAACGATGTCTCCCTTCCTCGAAAAATCCTTCCCTTCCTTTAACTTCAAGATATCCTTACCAATTTAAATTTATTTAGAGTAAAAAAACTATTTTTTTTATCCTGTATCAAAATATATCTGTACAATTTGTGTGGCTCTTTAATTCAATGTTAAATTTTTTTATTTGGGCTGTCTGCAAAGTTTACTTTTTTCTTCTTTCCGGGGTCGCTTGTGGGACGTGGAATGTGGGAATGTATTAAGGGCTGCATATTTATTTTCCCTCCTAATATTGGGTAAGCCTACACCCTTCTCAGCTCATTTTTCTTCTTTCCAATAAAGCACTTCCTCCGTAATTCGTGACTGATATGACCTCATTGGTAGTCCCATTTTCTCCTGTCGCATGTCACCGATCAATCTTCATTTTTGCTCATTCAAAATATCCATCCGCGTTTGATGGAGCGCTGTGTGGGGAAAAAAAGCTTCTCACTTAAAGAAAAAAAACTTTTTTTTGATTTTCTTTTTTTTATATGCAGTCGCCCCATGTGTCGCAATCTTGTGCATTCAACGCTGCACAGCAAATAAAAGCAAACAAGTGCACTCTATGCACACACCAACTATAAAAAAAATATTTTTTTTTCTCCAAAACCGAGAGAAAGCTGAACATAGAGATATTAAAATTTGTGTGACGCTCTTCTCTCCCTAAAAACTTTCTGTGAGCTGGGCACGTAATAGCAAAACTCGGGAAAACATAATTTCATAGCTTCCCCTCCTCCGTCACATCCGTACACCACTCTCACCAGAGGACAAACGTTCGGGGTGAGAAAAATTGAGTAAAGGGAAATGACTGAAGCAGGATGGATTAGAGAGTGAATGAAAACAACGAGGGTAACTTTTTTTTCAGATCAAGGATGAAAATGCACTTTACTTTCGAGTTTTTCGAGGAGCAAGCTGGGAGCTCAAAAAAAGCACAAAATGTGTGAATGCACTCATATGGGAAAGAATCAACCGAGCAACCACATATTGTTAAGAATTAAGTTAGTGTGAAAACACCGAAAAATATATATATATCCGTATTTTTCCGGATTGTTCTCGTAAAAAAAGAACTTTTCTCCTTTGATATGTGAGTGCATTTATTACGTGAGAAAAAAAAGTTTTTTTTCTACTTTTTACCCAAAATAATACAGGAAGATATAACATAGTTGGGAATTGACAGAGACACATGGTTCGTCTGTCTTCTGTTAACTTTTCCGATGATCATAAACTAACGGAAACTAACTACACATTCCACCTCCCCTGAGATATGCCACAAGAGCAAAGAGACTATCTTTCTGAAGCTGATGTGAAAATGCCATTTTCGCTGAGACTATATGAAAGTGGTCCGCATCAAATAAAAAAAGAAGTGTGGTGTAGGTATAGAGGTATCCCTCAAACAATTTTATTTTTTTCTGTTTTCTGTTAACTAGAAAATTGTGGTCAAATAACGGGTCCTCACACACCGACTATAAACAGGCCCTTCATTGACTTGAAATTTCATTTGGGAAATGAAAAACTTTTTTTCCCTTATTTTCGTTATTTGTCATATGCCAGTGCAATCTCCCTTTTCTCTTGGAAACACTCACCAGAGGCTCGGAAGCATTTTCCACTCCAAGCACACAAGATTATTACTACAGTGGCAAAATGTGCACAAAAAACATTCGAAACTTGTACAGTAAAGAAATAAACATGTCGGCGGGATTTATTCCGTATCGATTCCTATTTTCCGGAGAGTACTCACTCCTCACTAGACAGTGGTGCCAATCCATCAGAGAAAATGGAAGCAAAGACTCAAACACAATCCTTTTCCCGTAGACAATGCAAAAAAAGAATATTTTGTACTATGAAACTAGGTCTTGCTTGTACAATCCTACAATTTTTTTTCTCTTTAAAAATACCTGATCTCCCCAAAAAGAAAAAAAATACATATATTTTTTCTCCGTCTGATACTTACTTTGCTGAAAAAAATAATATAAACAGTATCACATAAATTCATACCCTTTTGAATGAAATATTTGCCATACCGAAAATATTTCCTTTCATGGAGATGCAAACATAAGAGGAGAGGAATGAGATATCGCTGTTAAATGTAAATCAGAGTGGAACACGACTATAGAAAGCTACTCAAGTGAATACGCACCTTTCCCGTTAGTCATCTCTCAGCAGTGACGGCGCAGAGCATCTTTTTTATTTCGATTTTTTCCCGGAGAACTCATACATGAAGAATGAGCTGGAGAAAAAAAGGGCCAATAATATCGTTAGAGATAGTAAAGCAGAACAGAAAAAAATCTCATACAATTTGACTAACGGAGAAAAGAAAAAGTCATGATGGTGGTAAAGCCTCCCATTTTTTGTACATATGTTACCTTTACGAGCTTGCTCCGGAGGAAAAGGGAAGGAAGCACATAAATACGTATTACGTGTGAGCTCATGTATATGATCGGAAGATGGTGATGGGGAATCCTGATATGATAGCCTTTCAGCCTTAACTCTATAACTTGGTTATTTTCCATACAATTTTCGCCCTAAGGAGACTTTCTAGTAGAGAGAAAGGAGAAGGACTTTTTTCTTACGGGAACAAGAAGGAGAAGGAGTAAGGAACAATACACAAAATATATTTTTTTTCTCCTTTGAGCCCATTCATCCATAAATATAGGTTTGGAATGGATGGATGGAAAATTTTCTTTATACAGTCCTTTCACTCTTTTTTTCCCTTACTGCATCACTAAATCTTTTCTAGTGTGCTCACCAGCTCACCAACTCAGATCTCACCTCATACAAAAGGTAGCGTCCTTTTTTTTCGAGGAAGATACACGCATTGTAAATGAAGGCTTAGGCAAGCTACTGAATACGCACATAAACAGGAAGATATATGTAAAGTACTAGGCGGGAATGTAAACTTTTATTTGGGGAAAAGCAGATAGTCAGAGTGAAAAGTAGTGGGAAGGAGAGTCAGGGCAGGAGAGGAGAGAGTGAAAGTTTCAAATTCGGAGAAATATCATTCTCGAAAGATCCCTCGCTATGTACATATTTTTTTCTTGTCTCCAAATAACTTTCAATCCCGTACTTAGGCCGTAATATTACAGCGGAATAATAAGGTATTACGTCCTTTTCACACCTACTTTGCTGATATAAAATAAGCGGGGTGAAAATAAAGAGGAGAGGAAAATGTGTGCTGTGCTGTGGTGGTACGAGTAGCTTGTAGCTTTTGCGCCCTTTTTCCTATATTTTCCCTCTTTTTTTATACTATTTTCTCCTCCTTTTGTTTATTTTCTGTGAGGCTTATGTGGTCTTCCTGTGCAAAGTATAGATCCGCAATAAATACATACCCTTCTATTTGGCTTCACTCATTCCGCTCCCAAATCACATTCTCGCAAAAAACCCTTTTTTTGTAGACGCCTCAACTCAACACCGCAGTTATTTCCCGGTATCGCTTTCCACTACACTCGAAGGGGCACGGACTCTAACTCTACTACATTACGTAATAACTTTTATGTGCTCCCTCATTGTGCAGTGTACCTTGGCAAACCCATTGTCAACTTTTTCTCTATTCTCGTCCCTTTTGTTGTCGAATAGCTCTGAGAGTCGGGACGAAAACGAAGAAAATTTGTTGGCGAGAGATAACCTATCCACACCGAAGAGAGAAGAGATGATGGTCCCTTTTGAGCTATACAAAATTATATATAATAGCGTTAGCGTTACCGTTTTCAGCTTTTTTTCTTCGCACGATATCAAAATATTTCCTGTAATTTTCTCCATACTGCCGCTAAATATGTTTCTCTTCTAGATGGAAAATGCGATATGTGTGGGATGCTAAATTCCATTTTTAAAATATGAGCCGCACACCAAAAAACTGGGAAGTACTTGGGAAAAAAAGGATATATAAGAGGTCTGCTATAAAATAAGTGCTTCTTTTTCTGAAATTCACGTATTTCCCAGCAATAAACAAGCCAGAAGCACATTGTTTGCGAAGATTTTCTCCTCAGTCCCTAATTTAGTTATTTATCTGTCTCTTCCCTACATGAATACTTTCACAAAACTCTTTTTCTGAAAGTGTTATACCAAAAAAAATAGTCAGAAATAGATATTTTCCTCCATTTTCACACTTTTTCCCTCCCGTCAGGAGTTGACTGTAAAAATTGTCTCTCGGCTGATGTGTTACTTTTTTTGAAAAAAAAAACTGCAGCTGCATTTTCAGTAAAAAAAATGAAATTAGAAGCGCTATTTTAGCTGGAATTTGTGCGCCAACAACAAACAAAAAAAGGATTCACCACCACCGCAGATAAATTGTCTTTTGCTTTTTTTTACCATCCCCAAGAAAATTTTTGTTGCTCCTTTTTTATGCACTCAGAAGGCTGAAAGAAGAAGAGTGGAAGGACTACAAAGCATTTATTTTTTTGTCTTTGGGGACACTCTAATACTGTAATGCGCATATTTGAAAAGAATACTAAAAAAATTGTATTTCCCTCTGCTGAGCTTGATTTAACTTTTCAATCCTTTGCCGGGGAAAAAATAGGATTTTTATGGGTTTGTCCTCTCACAAAAAAAAGAGTATCCTGAGAGAGAGTGCACTGTAGCCGTTTGTCGCTGACTGTTTTAATGCGATAAGTTATGCAGGATCGGCAAAAAAAATGTATTCTGTGCGGGACATCTTTGCAGTAACTTGAATGCATATATTTTTTTAGCAAAAATCTGAAGAAAAAAATTTTTTTTGGGTAGAAGTGAGCCATTTCTGTTGGCGCTTGTTGTGTTTTGATGGGAAAGTACACAAATTTTTGAGAATGGTGTGGGATGTTAGGAGAGTGATTCCCAGCCATAAAATGCAGATAGAGGATGGAGGAGGGAAGCAATAATTCCAGCGTAACAATAAAAAAATAAATAAAAAGTTTGCAGAGTGCACACACAGGGATATATATGAAGTAATAATGTAGGATTTTAAAGCATTAAATGAGCGCTTTGAAGTAAAACTTGGAGTAAGTAGCGGGAGGAGGAGGAAGAAGAACTATAAATAAATTTTCATGCGAGCAGTCCAAGTTTTGATTTATAGCAGGAAAATCAGAGCGATTAGGAAGCGGTTTAGTGCCTACTCAGCCATGCCAAGATAAAAATGTTTGTGTTTATGCAAATCCTCTTTTTGCTTTTTAAGCTTTTCTCTTGTTGTTACTTTTCCGCATACAAAACAACATCCACTCTTCTCCAGTCTCTTGCAAAAAAATACAATTTTTTTTAACTTTTTTCCTTTCCAACTGAATGGAAAACACGAAGCTTTTCTCACGAATGCTATTCCCAGAGCTGAAAATCTCGTGCGGTTCTTCATCGCTCCTTTCCAAAAAAAATATATTTATTTTATAATGTGCAAAGTAAGAAAAAAGGGTTTTCTGTCTACACCAAATTATTCCACTCATTCATAGATCAGGAAAAAAGGAAAGGGGATAGGAGTGGGAGGAAGTGAGAGGAAAAGGAGGGGAAAAAATAAATATGAAAACAAGATGCGCTCTTTCCAGAAGAGCTGAGCCCTTTTTTTTAAAAAAAAAATAGTAAAGTAGCGGCTGTTAGTTCAGCTCCACTTCATTTACAATTGAATGCTCGGGAGAGAAAGAGAGTGGAGCCCATTTTATATCTCTTATCTGGGAGCGAAGAGGAATAGGAGCGAAGCGGCGGAGAGGCAAAAAAAGATGAGATGAACTCTCTTGACAAAACTTTAACGGATTTGATGGCTGAATTTTGCATGTTAACGTACAGCTTTCGGTTGGAATATTTTTTGTACTTTGCTCCTTTTAATGTTCCCATTGTTGCGAGAGAAATTGGAGGAAAGTTGTGTAAGACGCTTTTTGCATTTCGTTAGAGCTGGCGCTACAATAAATGCGCCTACTAAGGAGAAAAAAGCTGTATCGTTAAGATATTATAAAGTAATTTGGGATTTGTTCCAGGTTTTTTATTAAAAAATGACTGTAAAAAGTTTTTTTTTCTTGGGATTTGTTAGCCGCTTTTAATGCGCCCACTCTTGTAATCACTGGCTTAGAATAAGCCAGAGTTATTTGTGGAGGGCGCTTTAATATTGGCTTCCGGAGGAGGATAAAGGAAAATAAAGAGTCTTAACTTGGAAGAAAAAAATTATATTTAGTTGTGCGTAGTGCGTAGGTAATAATGAGCGGTGATGTGCGGGATGCGTGATAATAACAAAAGTGGGATTTTTCATTAGATGAAAATACACAATTCATCTTGAATTCGAATCCCAGAGAGGAGTGATGAGGAGGAGCTCTGCCGCTTTGTTTTTCCACTTTTCTGTGCACAGATTTCTCCTTTTCTGAAAGGAAGTCTTGAGGGAAGTGAGGCGTGCGAGTGCGTAAGAAGAGAATTAGATATAAGTGCTTCTAGATTTTGTGGAGTGTTTTTCCCGCACACCTTTCATTTTCTAGGGAGCGCTCTAGTCCCAAGTCCCAGATGAACACGAATGAATCGGTTAACTTCTAAAGACTTATTTTTTTGTATCTGAAAGTTTCTAAGCTTTCCTCCTTCTGATTTTGACTTGGGAAAGTAAATTGAAAGCACTCACTTCCAAAAGATTTTCCGAAGATTTATTGTCTTCCACTTTTCATTCAGAAATGTGCCGAGACTCCCGAAACTCTTTCCTGACCATTTTGTTACTGGAACTGTCGGGCCGAAGATAGAGATCGCGGCTGCATTAAATATGACAAACTTTTAGTCATTCAATTTCCTCTCTGGCATCCCACATTCCACTGAATTTCCAGCCATCCATAAATGGCTTCGTCTCAAGAAAAGATGGAGCTGCATAATGAAGGACGCATTCCTCAGCTTGTTGCGTTTATTGCAAAGGATAAGCGATTCTTAAGCCATTCCCATTACTCAAGGAATGAGGGTTAAAAATGTATTCACAGCGAAAATTCCCGTGACGCAGATCTGCCCGACACTGTCATAACAAATGTAATAAATCTGTTTGGATTATTAAACAGCTATAGCTCGAAAATGAAATGAGCTACTTATTTCTTAACTGTTAAGAAAAAAAGTGTCATATTTTCTTACAATTTTACACCGAGTACTCGAGTACTGTTCCAAAAGATATTATTTTTTTAGGGACACGGCTTGCTGACAAGCCCGTAAAAAACGGGGCTCGATAATGAGAGCTGGTTAAATTTTAAAGAGCCATAAAATGAAATAATGTTCTTCCTTACAAAGATCAAACTGGCATATGAATAGCGCACTCCAGCTAAAAATATCAAAATATGTCAGGCCGCATTTCTCCGCGTAAATTTATGACGTCCTCTGCAACTTTTAGCTGTATATTTTTATTAAGTTTACGAATAATGGAATTTTTTTCGGTGGAATGGGAGTTCATAAGAGGAAAAAAATGTGTATAAAGTGCGTTATCTAATGAAGATGATGACATATGCCATAATGCTGATGAGCTCTAAATTTTTTTTCCCACTCACACAAAAACAGATGAAGATGAGAGGAGAAAAAAATAGTTTCTGTAATCGTCTGTCTGCTCGAATAACATGTGCATATTTTGACATGATGCATGTGCGCACATTTCTAACCTAATAAGTTTCCCTCGCCGTTTTTATTTACGGATCTGTTCCAGAGGAAGAGCGCTCTTTTCAAATCTAATATTAAAAAACTTTTTTTTCAGCCGGATAAAAAATGACTTTGAATTTGAATAGGCAGCTTAGCAGCCTCATAAAAAACCGCCTCCGCTCCAGCTCACTTTTTTTTACAAAAGTCTAGACGTGCATTTTATTTTGCATGTGCTCTAGTCAATATAATAAGCAAGCGGTACAAAAGAAGATGAAAAAAAATTGTGTGCAAGGTATACTCTATTTTTGGGTATTCATCTTGGAAAAAAATTATTAATTCCCTGAGGACACTACTTTACCTATTTATAGTGGAAAGGGAGACCATTCAAGTATTTTTTTTCAAAAGAAGAGCAAATTGGATTCCTTGTGCGAAAAAAATAGCTCATATCTTTCAGCTCCACAATGGCTATGTGCCTTATTCCCCTATTTTGGTACATTCATTATAAGCGCCCTGAATATGAAAGGAAAAGACAGGGAAAAATGAATGTAGACGGGTACCTGTTGCAGAGAAAAAAGGAAAAAAATGGAGGAAAGTATCAAAAAAAGAAACTTTCCTTTATTCACTTTCCTTAGAAAAAAGAAGCCTCCACAAAATCCACACAATCCGCAATCCAGCTCCAGCCCGAAATAGAAAAAAAATCCAGAGAGTGATGACTGTAAGTCCGATACGTACAAAAAAGGTACACTCTTCTTCATTTTTTTGACGGTGCATCACTCATAAGAAAATTTTTTTCTGAGATATTTTTTTCTTCTCCGAAAGAAGGAAGTGGGAAGTGCAAATAAGCCCGTGTTTTTTCCTTCAACGGGAAATTTCCGTTTCTTTTCTGACAAAAAAAAGGAGAAGAAAAGGTTTTTTCCGGAAGAAGAACCAGCCCGAAATAGAAAAAAAATCCAGAGAGTGATGACTGTAAGTCCGATACGTACAAAAAAGGTACACTCTTCTTCATTTTTTAACGGTGCATCACTCATAAGAAAATTTTTTTCGGAGATATTTTTTTCTTCTCCGAAAGAAGGAAGTGGGAAGTGCAAATAAGCCCGTGTTTTTCCTTCAACGGGAAATTTCCGTTTCTTTTCTGACAAAAAAAGGAGAAGAAAAGGTTTTTCCGGAAGAAGATCAAAACGACAGCGTCGCCGTTATCAGAAGTTGGTGATCGCCGTTAGTGCGTATTAGCAGGGAGTAGAGAGCAATACCGGAGCTACAGTGACAGTAAGCCTTAGCGCTGGAGCAAAAAGAGTATCATTTTGAACTCATAATGTGTCGTGATCCTCCTTGAAGAAAAAAAAGAAGCTAATGGATGGCTTTTAGAGACGGTTGGAAAAGGAAAAGGAGATTGCCACTGACAGTGTAAAATAGCCAGAAAAATAGGAAGCTCTTCTGAAAATTGTACAAATCTACAGCACAACAGCCGCCACTCGCTTGTTCCTGAAGGGGAAAAGTATCGTAAGTGAAATTTATACACACAATCCATCTTAAGTCCATGCAAGTTCCATTACACCGCAATTTTTTTTCGGGGCTGGAAAAGGAAAAAAAATAGAAAGAAGGAAAAGTTGAAGAGAATTTTTCGGTGTGGCAGTGGCAGTGTGTAGCAAGTGCATGCTCAGGTATTGTATACGATGACGGCTGTAATATATATTTTTTTGGTGCATTTTATTTTTATTTTGTGCAGGAGAGCTTCCCTCCCAACAAAAAGGGCGATACTTATCTTAATGATCATTTATCTACTTTTTTTCCTCCTGACTTTGTCATCCCACTCGAGTCTATTTGAAAAAAACATATGTTGCTGGCGCTGCATGGATGCTATTTCGTCTTGTAATAAAAATGTTCTGCTGTTTAAATTGTGAGTTCATCAAAATGCCTCGGGAGAAGAGAAGATTTACATAGGATTCCATTCCAGGTAGAAAAAAAATTGCATGCGTGTAGTAGCGTAGAGGAAAGATTTTCTCTAAATGGGAAAAGTTGGCCATGCCATCACCAGATTTGTACCTTTTTGCTTTTGATGCCTTTTCACAACTGGAAAAGCTAGTCACCAGTCACTACTCAATTTTACTTTCGAAAACGCTTTGGCAGTGTAAAACTGATCAAAACTCTTCCTTTCCCGATCCAGCTCAAGGCACGCCGCCTTCAGCCTCTGAACTCCGCGGCTTCCTAATCGTCCCATCCAAAAAAAAATATTTCTGTCTGTACTGCAGCTACAGTAAAATTGTATTTAGTAAGGGTAAGTAGTAGCAGATAGCTGAGAAATATTTTTTTGTTGGCTTTGGCTTCTGTTATTGAATGAGAATCCTTCTCTCTTCTTCCGCTCTTCCCTTTTTTCTCCCCAACCCTCTGACGCCCATCCATTCCATCCAGCTGAATGAAAATACTTCATTCGGAGTATATATTCCTTGGAGCTAACATATGTGCGAAAAACCATTTTTCTCTGTCGATTCATGACTCTATCTTGCTCACTTTCATGCCCCCAACAAAATAAATGCCTTTATACTCTTCTCTCTTCAGCTCCAGCATTTAGCTTTCTACGATGAGAAGGTTTACACCATCATCCTCCTCATACTGCTCACTATTCATATAATGGAAATACCACCGATCATGCTGTGATCGTTCTTTTTTTCCCATCTCCATAAAAAATGTGCATTGTGCCCGCTCACAGCGATAGTAAGCGCAAGTACACAAATATTTGTGTAAGGCATGAATCCTTGTACACCTCCTCTAATGCCACCTTTCCACTCGCTAATACGTTTTTATCAAGTGAGTAAACTTACTCCAAACTCTGTATTAAAAGGGGAAGAATCACTCAAATTAAATACACATGTTTCATCCTTTTGATCTCGCAATCCATCAGATCAAACCCGTTTCCCTTTCTCATTTTGAAGACCCTTCCACCTTCAAAAGTCAGCTCATCATCCTC
>JAHZND010001221.1:0-56678 GCA_027744115.1 Acrocyrtus sp. NNG-2020
CTGCACAGGAAGTCACAACTCCCAGCATTTTTTATAGTGGAACAACTGCTGGGGCTAGATAGATGCATACATATTGCATATTACATATTTCATACTTGATGACTTTCCTCCACTTCTCCTTTCTCCCATCCGCCTTTTGTTTCCTCTCTCCTCAAATAAAAATTGGATACAGAAACAACGTCAACAACAAAAGGCCAAACCACACGAGTCTGTACTCATTTTTGTCTCTCTTTTCTCCCTCCCTTTTCTCCCTTTTTTCCCCAATACTGTCGACAACCTATGCAATCATTTAGCACAACTTATGCAAAAAACAAAAACCAGGAGATGAAGAGCCAGCCCGAGACGGGGAAAAGAGGCTGCACATACCACTCGCAATATAATTTATTGTTTTTGTGCCTGTTCTCACTTTCTCCAGTTTGCGTGGAATCGATCTCTGTTGTTCCCTGGAAAAATATATATAAATTTTTGGAACCTTTCTAAAAAAAAGCTCAGAAGGTAGTCAGGTACTAGATACAAAGAACATTTTCCATTTCTACAATAAAGTTGAGTAGAAGTAGAAGTAGCAGAGCTGGAAGTCGCGTATTCTCTGCACCCCTTTTGTGTTTTTCCTAGTTAGTCTCTTGCTGTTCACTTCCCCCGTTATTTTCTTTGTTTTGTTGCTGCGACAGAGATAGAATGATGCAAAGTGCCAAAAAGTGCTTTGCCATCCTAGTTTTTATGAATGGGATACGTGAGCATTATGCAAGACTGGCGGAGATCATGCAGTTGACTTTATGGCCACGCTTCTCATTCCCATTATTACCATTGTCGGTGCCGTTTCAAAAACAACGGAGAGATATTGTGTTGGGTGCAGTGCTAAATAGGAAGAGGTCGGGTTGAATGAAAATGCTTTAATAAAAAATGAGGGAAGCTCATTAAATTTTTTTTGCTAATCTAGGTAGAAACAATTATGAATGAAAATATGCCTGCCTGATGATGATGATGGTGGTGAACAGGATGCCCATGTTGGTGCGGAATATATCCATTAGGGATGGGAATCCCGCTGGGATTATGGATCGGACAAGGTGGGGGGACATAATCCAAGTACTCCGGATGGTAATATGGAGCGGTGTAATCCATATTACTGCACTGTACCTCCGATCCTTCAGCTGCTGGTTTTTAGTTGTGCTTCTGCTTCTTATGTGCAATTATACCAAATCTATTTTAATTTTTTGTTCCTTGCGAATCACTTTTCTGGGAAATGCGCTGGAAGTTCTGAGTAGTCTGCACATAGGTAAAAAAAATTCCTTTCGGGTGGTGAAATGTGAAAAGAGAAACTTAACCATTCATACTAATTAAAACAGGCACTATTACAAAACTTGAAGGCATATTCCGTACAGTATGCCTCAGAAAATTATTATTATTATTATTGCAACTGCTTTTTCAAACTTTCAAACTTTTTTCCCGCTTTTCTGTTATGACTGTAGTGGGAAAAAAAGATTTTTTTATGTAAAATACTCTGCCGAATATTATTACGTCTTGGAGCAGACTTGGTGAAATTTTTTATGTACAAAAAGGACTTTTTTGTGCATACTTTTTCCGCGAGATTTATTTTATATGTGGACTCTTGCTGAAATCACTTCACAAAATATACTTTCGCATCCAATTTTGCAGTGTCATTCTTCACAATCGGCTCGGATTTTCCAATAAGGAGATTTTCAGCAGAAAAGTAATTTACTTATTACCTCCTCCCTCCCTTCCGGTGTGACGCCATATGCACACTTTTCAAAACTTTTAATAAAGCAAACCGCAACACTCTCCAATTGAGTTGAAGACGCGGCCAGTAGTGCTTGCAATGGAAGCAGCGTGAAAGTCATCTCACACTCCCTACACCATTCATATCCTCTCTTAATTTATCCCAGCCCACTTGCTCCAAAAATATTTCACTCTGGCTCTGAGTTGAGATGTGAGTGCGGCGATGTGCGGAAAAAATTCGTTTAAATTATATACGTGCACTTGTACCGCTTGTGCGGCTGGAGATCGTGTACAGTGTCAGAAGAGCGAAAGTGAGTGAAATAAGCGGAGGTAGCTGTGGGAGCGGAAGTGATGTGAAACAATTTCTGCATATTGATTCAATCAACGAAATATAAGAGAAAATGGATACGGAGGTAAACCATGTGGAGCAGCCGATTTCTGCGATGATGCTCTTCAGTGCACCACCACCACCATGGTACATACAATATATGCGCTTTACTTTCTAGCACAGTTGCGTAAAGTACTAAACGTGCGACAAAACTCGTTGTCTCCCCTCCAGCCGAGCATAACTCTCTCGGAGAATGAAAATAAACTACATTAAAACGGTTGATCTGATTTCGTATAATGGAGTTCACCGAGGGGATCTGGATATTCACAGAAAAATAAAAGGACCGAAATATGATTACTTTGCGTCTTCTTTTTCTTTAACGGGCACAAAATCGCGGAGGTTGATGCTGGTTGCTGCTTTGAGCGAACGAAGAACAGAAAATAAAAAGGAGAAGAAGTCGATGGAGATTAGACGGCATGATGACTTCTTTATCTTATTTTTGAGATATTATCCCAGTATGCGACAACGACACACCACCACCAACTGAAAATCACCAGATAGCCAAGAATGGAAACAAGTAGCTGCTGTTGTAGTAGTGAGAAAACGGAGGAATAGTGCGAAAAAAAAGTATTTTTTCTCTTCGTTTTGTGGAAAAACTGTGTGTGTGCAAGTCGACGTTTATCGTGAGGATGTATCACTGCATGTAGTAGAGTGAGAGCAAGTACACAGCACCAAAGATCTGGATGGACTGACACAGCAGGAGGACGAGATGGCTAGAAGGACCACCGCCATATCGGACCGAATAGCGTACACCATCACTCCAAAATATTTCTTAGAGAGGGAGAGAGAGAGAGGAGAAGAGCAGTGCAGAAAATATGTATTTTAAAGTAGGAGCACACACAAAATCGTATGTTTGAACGGAGAAAATTCTTGTTAGTTGTCGGAGCTGCGGGAATGGCAGTAGCGAAAGAAAAACATTGTCTATGTGAGTGTGTGTGTGCAGCACCTCTTTTTTTTCTATAGAGAAATAAGAGATGGGCTATTTTGCAAGAGAGATATTCCGTAACAGAGGGAGAAATATACCCACGGCAATGTACCACACTGCATCCTTTCTATTTCGGAGGAATGCTGTGTGCGAACAAAGCTCAAATAAGCGAGCACAAGTCATACCTACATAACTTTCTCTAGAACAAGTAAGAACAAGCTTTCTACTTAGAAAAAAAATATTTTATACATAGTGAAAGGGTTGGAAAAAGGGAGAGAGAGAGCCAGAAAGTTTGGTGCATCAAGAAGCGCTTCACGCATGTTCCTCCTAGCATATAGGAAACTGAACGGCCTCGGCTCTTCTTCCCTGCTCGCGATTCCCTGAATGAAAGTCTTTCTCTCTCTTAGCCATACTTTCCCTTTTTCCCTACAATACGCTATCCGTATCCGCTATATCCTCCGTTCTGAAAGAAAAACTCCACGTCTCCATCTCTCCATGCTTCTTATAGTGGGAGCACATCTTCTCGTTTTTTTGTATTCATTCTCGGCCCAATCTAACCTGCTACAAGGCAGCAGCAGACCTTTTTCTCCGTAACGTCTCTGCAGTTTTAAGTCTTCCAGTCCCCAAGTACGAACCGAGTACGGGGAGAAAATGTGCACGACACGGGAGCAGCAGCGGAGAACTATGTTCTCTGTGTGAGTGTGGTACAGAGGAAGAGCGAGCTTCTGTTATTATTATTATTATTACATTTTGCTTTAAGAACTAAGAGACAGAGAGGAGCTCCGTGAAACGGAAGCAGCTCAGAGAAGTAGCGGCGGTAGTGGAAGTATAGTCGTGTTGCACTCCAATTTTTTCCATCTCTCCATTCCTTTTTTTCCCTTTTTCTCTCGACAGGCAACCAATGGTGTGTGCCTACACAGAGCAGAATTAATGTAACGAGCAAACTCGAGTAACAGACGACGAGTGCTGCTGCTGCTGCTGTGACTCTTTTTTTTATAATATGCTATCCATCCGCTCTTCCCATACATACAAATTCATCTTCAAGAATGAGCAATAATATACAACAACAATAAACGCGGAGAAATCACTAGCTCAGGCGAAAGCAAAAGCTGCGAGCTCTCTCATATCCCATTTTCCACGCTTTTCCCCTTCATCCCCTCATTTTCCACCGTGTTTACAATGTAGAATAAAGCAATAATAATAGTGAAGTACCAGCAGGAAAAAGTTCCTCTTCCCGTTTCCCCACTTATATTATTACTCCTCTTTTAAGAAGTAGTGGGCTAGCTGACGGCAATAATACTGCTCATCAGCCAGAGCAGAGTACCTTTTACTTACCCAAACTAATACATATTCATGCCCCTTCGATACCATATTATGCGACCTTAGCAAAATCTCCCAGCACGGAAACTCCGACCTTCATAGTTCATCCAAAAAAGAGAGAGACAAAAAAATGAACATTGTGAAGCGAGAGAAAAAAGGAGAAAGGAATGAGATAGGAAGCGGAGGAGCTTATAAAAGAAACTTCCAGCCAGCTTGCCTTTTCCACAACACTGAAATATATTATTTCTTTTTTTTGTATCGTGTCGCTTTTTCCACCCATACAACCTGTGTGTACCTTCCTGCTTAGGGCCTCTTGTGGCGTTCCTCTAGACTTATCTTAGGATGTCATCTGCCAGATTGTTTTTTATGTAGGCTCATTACTTCCTAAGCTCGATGTGTCTCCCTTTGAAAAACTACTATCCATTTTCGGCGGAGCGACAAGAAAATCCTGGCCAAAGAGGGGGTTAAAATGTTGGGGAAAAGAAAAAAATATATATGCAGCGCTACATACACTATCGTGAACTTATCTGTCATGCCAAGATTGTCGCTACACCAAGAAAAGAAGATTTAGTAAACTGTGGCGTATTTTACACAAATTCCAGCTCCGGTTTATGTAAAGTAGGCGGGTGGAAAAAGATGTATAGGGAGGGGAGGGGAAAATAGCTAATGAAAGTAAATGGATACATACCTGAAAAAATGGCTGTGACAATACGAACCGCAACTGCTCTAAGTGGGTCAACACAGAGTCAGATGTGTCTCTGGTTTCCAAAGCATCTAGTACGATATCCATTACGTCTCTACATGTATCTACACTGTCAGGCTGGGGGATCTTCCCACACGACAGGTTAGCAGTCGATATCAGGTCGAAGATGCGAAGAATTTTTGAGAGTTTGGCATCACTAAGAACATCTGAAGGGATTGCAGCGTCTCTAGGAATTATCAATGATTGCATGTCTTCCAAAGCGTCGATGATAAGGGTCACAGCTGTAGGGAACAGATAAAAAAAGGAAGAGCTTGTAGCAGCAGTTCATACAAACAGACAGCGACATTATGTAGGTACTAGGTAGTGAGACGGTTCAGAAAAAAATATATTCAGTTGCAAAAATTACAGATATAAAATTATATTCATAGTAGTAGCACTTACCGTCTGTGGTACACTGATCAGTTCCACCTGCGTCATATGGCTCGGCACACACCGAGTTCCAATGAGGCGATGACACTGCATTTAGTATGGCACCTTTAAGTTTGCGACGAGCATTAAAAGCTTTTAGATTGTGCACCGTCTCGTAAAGATGGGTCCGAGAACATTTTTCACGGTCCTACAAATAATTACACAATAGGTTTTTATCTAAACTCGCTGATCAAATAATTTTTTGTTGCTTTATTTGTATATACCTTTAACCATGGGTGGTCTAATACTTCTTGAATTGTGATTCGGTTATCAGGTTCCTTGGCCAACATCCTCCTTAATAGGTCTTTAGCGTCAGATCCTACACTGTTTTCCCAAAAGGGGCCGCTCAGGTCAACCTCCACATGCAGTATCTGATTGTAAAGTCTTTCTTTGGTTCCAAAAAACGGAAGAGTTCCACTCATGAGCAAATAGAGTAAAGCTCCTGCTGACCAGATATCAACGGGTTTCCTGTAAATGTGAGATGAGAAGAGAAAGTTTTTAGCATCATTATTACATATTTCAGTATTATTGCGGGGCTGCATTCACGCGAAAACACGAACACAAGGAAAGAGAAAGAGAGAGCCATTATCATCAGCACAGCCTTTGCGTTATATATTTAAGTGAGTGGAGCAAAAAGCATTAAAAATTAATTAAATTACCCATAATACTCCCTAGCCACAACTTCGGGACACATAAAACTAGGTGTGCCAACTCTACCAGTTTTTATCCTTTGTTTAGCAGGATCTGAATTTAGCTGTATTGCAAGACCAAACCCACCCAGCTTGACAGGAGCAGAGTTCTTCTTGTCAGCCAGCAACACACAATGAGGTTTAATATCACGATGGATTATATCATTTTCGTGGCAGTATCTGATGGCATCCAGGATCTGCCTCATGTAATGACTAGCTACCGCTTCACTGTAAGCAAATCCAGCACTCACACGAGAAACAATTTCAAAACAGATGTCCATGCCATCCATACTGTGGAATAAAAAAGGAAAAATTTTCCAGAGTCACTTTCTCCTCAACAATATCCCGTAATACATGAATAGAGGGGAAAACGTACAATTCGAAAACCATATAAAGAAGCCCATCTGACGAATAGGTCTCCAAAAGCTCGACGATGTGCGGATGCTTGAGCATATGACATGTGGTTGCCTCACGTTTCAAATCATCCGTAGAGAACCCAGGACTTGATGTAAACCTGGCCACGTCCACTATCTTAACAGCGTACTGACATCCGGTCTGTCTGTGGATGCAGCGTCTGACAACACTGTATGGTCCCCTGGAAAGTGTTTAATAAAATGAGAGGTGAAATGTCGCGCCGATGAGCCAGACACATGAGACATTTTTGTTACTAACAATTAAAAAAAGGTTTAGGTCTTACTTTCCAATGACTTCGCAAAGTGCATACACGTCGTCAAAAAGAATTTCTTCTTCCGCCGCCATCTTCTTGTAGTTTGCGTGTTTCCGACGAGCCCTTCTTTGAAAATGGGAACAAATCCGAAATCTCTTCTAGGAGCGCACAACCAATTGTGTCTTAATCTTGCATTTTCTCAGTAGTAGTCTACGCTATATTTATAATTTATTTATGGCACTATCGGCGAGTAGTATATTCTATCTAGCACGCCTCCCGAAAATACTCTTCCATCCGTCTGCTAATCCACTATTGCATTATTACATTTTTGAAAAATGCTTCGCTGAGTGATACAGTCGAACTTTGTGTCGCATTTTCTACTTTAGACTCTTGTCTTCACGCCATATTACAACTAATACATCGCCCAACAACCGATATCAATTTTTACGGCTCCGCACTTGCAACATCTTTCTGAGAAGGGGAAGGGACGCGGGCGAATGTTTATTTTTCTTAACTTTTATCTGATCCTTTTCGTTATAATAACAGTTTTTACAGACGCAAACGGCTTCAACACTGTAACTACTTTTTTATTACATTCTTCTTCCGCACATTTTCCAATGCACATCCAGGCTGACTCCGTCGAGCTTCCCACAACCATTGCGCAGTCCAACAGCAAAAAATTTTTTTTGGCTACAACGGCAAATGAGCGTCTAAACAGCTCCCAGATAAGTTACGCTGATAGCATAATACGTTTGGGCATCTGACATTGACATGTATTGAAAAGTTCCCTAGAAATTGCATCTTCGACTTGTGGCTCCAACTCCTACATCTGTCGTTTACTTGCCAAGTTTAAAATAATTTTTTTAGACTACATCCGCCGCACCACTAAATGCTTAGTTTTTTTGAGGTTTTCTCGTTGTACTTGATCAGCGAAAAGCAGTTAAAATTGAAAGAAATGTAGCTCCAATCTAGATATTCCTTCTAACTGAAAAAAGAAGACAATTCAGGTCCTGCCCAAGATATATCTCCTGGAAGTTTTTGATGAAGAGGCCGAAAAATTTGCTGCAATTTAGAGAAAAAACAATAAAAATCAAATTATATTATTACCTTTACAAGTGGACAGTTTTAGAAAATTACAAAAACTGCCTGCTGCCTTCTATAAAAGTAATAGCCTTTCGCTCTCCACTACCATTTTATATTGTTTGGTGCACAACTGCGCTAACAAGCTGAGCCTACTCTGTATCCCGTCAATAAATGGAATGGCTCTAATTGGAGTAATTTTCCTAATAACTTGCATCAATAAATTCCACTTCAGCTAATGAGTGCGTGAATGCCTAGACAGAATAAAATATTGACAGGTACACATTGTTCTTAGCTCGCAACCCTTTTTATGACTATTTTCCGGGAATTGGCAAATAACACGTGAGCCTTTTTAACTGCACTCTCGGGAGCACGTCACTTTCAATTTAAAATATCTACAAAACACTCCCCAGCAAAAAATTAATTTTCACGGTCAACTCCACATGAACTTTTTTTGGGAGCAAGGAACCTAACTTTTTAAAAACAAAGTTTTTTCTAAAACTTCTGCAGATTTAATGGAAACGTGCTTCTCATCACAAAATTAGTTTTTTTCTTTAAAGTCTTACAGCGCCAAACAGCATAACCCCTTCCTCGATTTACGCTATAGTATATATAAAAAATGTGCTCCAGACAAAACAGTTTTCCTATAAACTTCTGCGAGAAAGTAAAGCACACATGTACTAGGAGGAGTATTAGGAAGGAGTGAGTTTTTCACACTTACATAAGCCAGACACGGCTACTGAAAGACAAAATTTTTAATTATTGGAGGAAGCTATTTTTTCGGTGTTTGACAGGAAACATTTTCACTTCATCCCACAAGAAAAAATACTCTCCAGCCGAGTGTGAACAAACCATGGTCATACACAACTAATAAAAAATGTTTTATAAGGTACGTTACATTGCATTAATACCATTTTCTTATTCTTTCACGTACATCAACAAGCTAGTCTGTGAGCGGATATAGGAGAAAAATAGTGTTTTGCTTTTACAGGAAGAGAAAGAATATTAGTTTCTCTCCCTCCTCAGAGGAAAAAAAACATTCTAATGATGAGGATGATTTAAGTGTGAGAGGGAGGAAAAACTGACAGCAAACAGATACACATGACACACCAACTACTATATCTACCTATATTCCTCCTTTCACACAGTCCATACAAAACGGAGTGGAGAGAAAAGAGAAAAATGTAAATAGTTATATATTAAATGCACAAAACTCGTATGTATACGTTTTCTCGCAATATATTATAGTATTGGGGATGAAGAAGTTGAGAATAAAAGATTCCCGTTTTTGTATACATTCAGAAGGACATGGAGAAAATTTTTTGGACATGTAGGAGGGGAAAAAACTAAAAAACGGGTCTTTTAGACGTACCGATCAGGCTGAAAATATTATATCTTGTTGATATGATATGACGATGATGATAATGGGAATATGAGATGTGCTGGGATTTGTTAAGTTGTAAGTGCGGGTGGGGTACGGTACGATCTGCGATGGGTCAACTGCTTCCGCCTTCTTCGTCGTGTTTTTCCCGAAGTCCAGTAGTGGTATGGGAGAACTCTCTCCACTCACACACAATCAGCTTCTCGCAGTTTCAGCAGCAGCAAAAAGGATGACTACATAAGTGTAATGCACTAGCAGCGGAATGTGTAGCTTTCAGCTTGTTATTATTACTACTGCACGAGAATTTTTTTAATACATTGTAGAAATCAAGAATAGGTGGAAAATGTTCCAGCCAGCTTCTTTTCCTCCTCCGGTATCATAAAAACCAACAACATTCAGAGAAGACAGAGAGAAAGAGAGAGCTCCGTTAAAAAATTTACTCCAGCGAGAAACACAAGTGACTAGGTACATACATACATGCATGAGGGCATCATCGGGCATATGCACAGGAGGAAGTTGTGTGTGTTTGATACCAGAAAAATATTTAATCGGGTAAGCCGACGATTGCTCTCGGCTGCAAAGTAACGTACAATTGTGCAGTATTTCTAAAAGTAGTTCAGAAACACACCACCTGACGAAAATTTCACAAAATTGAAGGTTCGTTAGCCTATGATTCCTAGAAGGTATGTACCAAATTGCAAACAAATCGGTGCATCCGTTTCGGACGGAGATAAGTGATCTTATATGTTACTTTGCAGCAGATAATGGATCGTGAAGATTATTGCTACTTATGTGGAGCAAAGGGACTATCTATACAGGGACTCCTTGGGGCTGGACCTGTTTCTCCATAAATGAGGATTGAATAGTACCAGCTATCCAATCCGGACCAGTTTCAGGCATTTAAAAAAAATCCGTGTCATCTGACAAAATTTATTTGCCTTGTCCACCTTTTCATCCAACTAGTTGTATTAATGTAAAATTTCAATCCGCAGCCCGCGCAAGATTTCATAGGAGGCCGTGCAGAGTAATGAATGCTTTAGCATACTTCTAGCTTACTTCGATTGCCAATTCAATTTGTAAACAGGTACAACGTTTGTTTGTAAGGATATTATTTTTCGTGTGTCGGAGTTTGAAAGTGAACTACTCGATAATGAACCACTGATTAGTTTTCTGGTCAAGCGATTTTGGTTTCTCTATTTACGTTGCGTTGCATGTAAAAAAATGGGAAACAACAAAAGGTTACCCTTCCTTTATTACTTAAATGTTTGCTCTCAAACTTGGGTCACTGTGTGTAGGCTCATTCTAATTTCTCTTCAACTAGTAGCAATTATAGTAAAATTTAACAAATTGTATTTAATTTTCACTGCATGGCACTGACAATCTTTGTCTTCCTCATCAAAGGACATATTGAATACAAAAAAAATTAACTTCAAGTTAGTACGCCATAAAAAATCTTTAACATCAAGTTATTTTCAACTTTCACAATACAGTCTTCAAACAAACTTCTCCTACAAACCGCAAGCCTTTCTATAGTGTGTGTTGGCATATGACCCCTAGCATATCTCAGTAACACAGGCATAAGAATAACTGCTGAGCCTTAGTGTTCTTCACCGGTTACAATGCTGGTAGGGAGGAACAGTAAGATGAAGAGGCCAACCTAGTCCACGATAGAACCTTGAGAGCCTTTATAGAACTAGCTAGAAAATGTACCCTGAAGATGAAGCGGGACAAGATGAGATTAAACATGAAAGCGCTTCCGTACAGCGTGCATATACTCACCCCTGAGGGCATTCACCTTGAACCCAACGGACTGGGTCACCGGTAACGCCACTCAGACCATACAGTGTAATGTTTCTTTTCAATTTCGTGCAATTAGATTTCGTTTGCTCCTTTTAGCACGTTACAATCCTATCCTTTATCAAACTATGAAGAAATTCCTCATGTTTAGTTTGCGTAATTGTAGCTCGGTTCCAATGACTCTATTTACATGCTTATCAACCTCTAACTTGAAAGGTAAAACTATTTTTTTGCTAAAACAAAATACTGCTTTGTCCTCCGCTTAAATTGCAACTATACGCCTCTTTAAAAATTTCAAAATTTTCGAAAAATAGCTTGGGTTTAGAAACTTTAGTGGACATTTCGAATAACTCACTTCTGATAGTTTCAAGCCTGTGCTGCACGTAATTACGCTCTGCCTTAGACCTGCTTTCTCTGTATAATAGTGCGACAGACAGACAGACGGACGGACATGAATGATCCTATAAGCTACTTTGCAGCTAAAAAGAGTTGCTCTCAATATAAAAAGGACACATAATAGGTTTAAGCATGTATTTCGTAGGTTTCGTACCGCTTCTTACATATGTAGCAGGTCTACTCACAGCATCTTTTTCTCAAATCTTCCAGGCTTGGGTGTTTTTTTATTTTCTGTTTCATGCAGCTACTACCACCACCATCAATACCCCACGAACCATGTACCACCACAAAATAGAAGTAAGCAGAAGCAGAACCTCTCAACAGCCGAGTTTAAGCTCAATAATAGGAGTCCGAAATTCATCTAAAAATGTTCAACGTTCACTCCTGCACTCGCGTTTTACATCTTTTACTTTTACCGTTCCACCACCGTTGCACTGCAGACAGAAGGGAATCAAATGTAAGGTTAAGTTCTACGTTACATATTTATACGGACGCGAAAAAAATTGCGTAACCTATCGCGGAGTAGTAGGATTGCACACCGAAAAACGTACTTTTTTTATGTAATCCCCATCATCGACTCACATTTTCTTTATTTTTTCCCCGGTTGTATATATGTAATAAAGCGTATCATCATCTTAAAAAACAAGCCATGCATCCTTTTCCGGTCTTTCGTAGCCTTTTCTTCAGACGTCATAAGATTCGGTAGATTCAAATCATCAAGTATGAATAAAAAAGGAATAAAAGAAGGTTGGAGAAATTGGGATATGGCCCATTATTATAGTCAAATAAATGCTATGTATAGGATGCGAAAGGATAGATTTTTTCTGAGGTAGAAAACAACTTTGAGCAAAAGCGAATATGAAGAAGTTGATTGAGTTTTTTCATACAAATACTCTCGGGAGTTTAATGACACCCGTTTACCTTGTACAATCACTGTACAATTCAGTTTTTCTTTATTCTTGGGAGCTTGCTTGCACTCCCGCGTTCACATCCGGGGAACTGATTGATTCCCCATGTAGAGAATGGAGATAGGTGTGTCAGTCTCAGAGTGAGGTAACCGAAAGGAGTCAATGGTGCAGCAAAGACGTATTCATTCATTCGTATCATCGCATCAAGTCATGCACTGGCTACATATCATCATTTCTTGTGTAATTTCTACGTAAGCACGATTCTCTCCTCCAAGGATGAGTTTTATTTGATTGGAAATTGGAAGCAAAATGGGCTTCTCTCTATTCATTTGTTGGCTTGAGAAAAACGGTTTTTTCGCACTTGCCGCAAACATACCAGCCAGCCATGGGAGCGTCTAGGACGATCCAAAATGCATTAAACTTTTTGTCGGAGAAAATTTTTATAATTTGTATGCATATCATATGAAAGAAAAAGTAGGTCGTGTAGAGAGCATCATGCAAACTCATATTTTTCCATTGACTTACGTCAAAATGCCCCATTCGAATTCAAAGCGGAATTCTATTGAGGAAGGTAATAACAATTTAAACTTTAAGTGACCTAACTGACGTTAATCGTTCAGGCAAATTTATGGCCAATGGAATTCATAATCCTATAGAGTGGCGTGCGGGAAACAAGGCTTTATTGAGCTACAATACAATAGCGATATATTTGTAAAGTGACGTTTAAAAAGCATATATCCCAATTGACAATTTCCAAATGCACCATCAGCGCGCACAAAAAGGATGTGAAATGAAGTTTAAGAGGGCATAAACGATGGCATGACATATTATGCAATCAATTTTAATCTTGCATATTAGTTCGTAACATCACACAGCAAATTGCAACTCAGAGCTGAGCTGTGAATAGAAAACTTGTACGGAATAAATTGTTGTTTGTATACTTATAAAACGGAGCAGTTACATAGGTATTGAGTACATATAATTTCTTAATGGATTACCTGATTATACATAAACGAAACTTGAACGGGATAAAATATAATATGAAAAATATGATTTATGCTTTTCTTTCTGTAGCTTCAAAATTTAGACTACTAATTTAACAAAAATGTCATCATGATTTATACTTACAGCCCTAATTGATTGCTTTAATTTATTTAATGATGGAAGTTTTATCATATAAATTATTGTTAGTGCCAATTTCACAGTCTTAAATAGTTTATCAGTTATTTAAATATTTACGCTTGTTGCAATAATATTCATCCAGTGAAAGGAATTGTTTTTTATAAAAGTTTCAAAACATATGAGCAAAAGTTCTACAGGGTGTGTGAACTGACAGCGTATTATAAATCTAATACATTTTCCATTTAGAAGTCAAATTAAAAGAATGTAGCACTCTCAATTCTATCCTATATTTTTTCAGTAATAATAAGAATTATTAATTTGTTACTCATATTCCGTTTAAAACTTTAGAAATTCTATTAAGGGAACAACCAAAAAATACTGAACTGAAACTCTGCATTTTGACATTTCACGTACTCGCTAAAATCATTAAAAAATTAAATACACAAATTATTTATATAAAGGCAGGCAGTAGTTAACTCATAATCGTGAATGCACTGATTTCCAAACAAACGTTAGAAAGGTAATTTGAAACTAAAATTTAGGTAATCAGGAAGCACGATTAGTTTATTCATTATTCAACAATTCGCAATGCATCACTTTATGGGTAGACAAACTTTAAAACTTACATGTAATAAATATCATTACATTACAATTGTATTATAGCACATTTTCTCCATTGTTAGACACTGCAGGCGATGAGCCCCTGTTCAGCCGAAGCCAAGCGTTGACCTCCTCAAAATTTTCTGGGGAAAGGCTACTATTCAATTTAATTTCCATGAAAGTGTTTGCAGCTGCTCCAACTGCATCATGGAGAGCAGAATTTTCACGAGTGAGCTGCTCCACCAACACACACGACGACAAGAATTTCGACCTCCACACTTCGATTTCATTAGAGAGAGCGTCAACAGACTCATTTGCACTTAAATTTCTCGCAGTAACTTCGACAAGTTCCGATCTTCCAGTAATAATATCTCCCGAGAGGGAATCTACCAGTAACTTTTTGAGCCTTATGTTTTCCTTATGCAAATCGTTGTTGTCTTTCTCAGCTATCTTTAATCTCTCTTTAAGTAGAGTTAAGGCATGTATTTGTTTGCCGATAGTTTGTTCTTGTTTCTTCAGCTCCAAATCTACATTTTTATTGCCCTCAGATTTCCTTAAATCACTAGGACTCTCATGAGTATTTCTCTTAGCACCAATACCCAAACTTTGCTGTTCTAAAACTGATTTGCTCTCGTTTACTGAAAGGATGCCCATAGCTTGCTCCAAACCCATCGAAGATATTGAAGCATCGGAAGCTGTCCGTGAATGCTTATTTGGTGAAGTATCTTGAGCAACAATAGGCCTAACTGCTCCTCTGTATGGCTCATAAGGTATGAAGCGAGGATTTCTGCAAACCATTAACATATGAATATTATTAATATCAACTAAATTAATACCTAATTTACTTTAAAAATGTACACGTAACAGTAACTTGTTTACGGACGTACTTTTGTTTATTAACTACATCAGTTACTGATTCCATCGAGTTTCGCGTATTTACTTTCGGTTTGCTCATAGTCGGTTTTAATTGAATCAGCTGGCTTCTGGGAGGAAGTTCCCGTGGGGAAGAAGCTAGTGTTTTGGTTGTACTTGGAGTTAAGGAAGCGCTTGTACTAGGAAGAGGAGCAGATATATTGCCATTCGATGCATCATTTACACTACCAGCAACTGTAGTTGAACTCTTGTCTGGAGATTGACTTTGACCTTGAATAATAAAAAGGAACAATGCATTTACTATTTGCACTTCTGGTGAACTGTAACTGGTAGGAAAGAGGAAGAGGAAAAGGAAGCAAACATTTTCTAATCATAGTACACGGTTCAAATGCATCTCAGTTAAGTTATAGGTGAAATTTACTCACCTTTCTCCATGTTATCACTGCTTGAAGATGGTTCCAGGCTCACGCTTGCATTCGTATCCAGTAAGGCATCACTATCCATTCCATCACCATCTGTTCTCTCACCTTGTTATAAATGTAAAAAGTGCATACATGATTAGACATTTAACATTTTGTTCAAATATAATAAACAAGAAGATATTTATAATATGGAACTTAACATACGCTCATTATCCGATACTGATGCTACGTCACTGTCCGTTTCCAAAAGATTACCCATTCCAGCTCGCATTAGAATTTATTAAAGGATCAAGGTCAAACACGAGTAATTAAAATTGCCATTAAATCACTAAATTATTGCTCAATTTTGCACCTGACACCTTAAGATTTACACTTTTTCTTATCTCCCGCGCATTTTAATTTAGCTACCAGTGCCTACCAGCCAAATCAATCAAATACTGGTAATAAGCCACAACATTTCCCCTGGAATGAGCAGTAAGCAAACATTCCGCTACACTTTTTTAAAAGAAAATGTACACGCCGCCTACACCACCGATCGAAAACTGCTAGGTCGTGCTACCATAATAATTCAGACTAATTAATTTTATCACACAACTACTCCATCAAAATAAAATGCGCAGCTCGGAAAGCCAAAAAGCTCTCTCGAAACTAACTTTTGCGCATATTAGTTTTTGGCAACAAGAGAAACTGTACCTGCTTTAATAATATAAATGCTACGTCAGCTGGTCTAGCTCCAACACTTTCTCTCGTATCTGCACTGTGCACTTAAAAGTTGTAGGCTTCCGTCATGTGCATTTTCCACTTTTGTTTTTGTTGCTCAGCTCAGCTGATTGTTGGGGGAGTCACGAGATTTGAATGCACTCGCTTGTCTTGTCTGCTCCAACCAAGTCCAAATACGTTTTCATTTGATTGGGTTTGGGTATCTTTTTTGTGCGTGTTACGTCTACATCTGTCGTGCTTGGTGGTTTGCATACGAATCCCATTTGTTTCCGTGTCTTAAGTTGAAGGTGTATGCACAGTGACAAGTGCAAGTGTGCAGATGAACTGAGTTTTATAAATTTGACAATAAACATCTTTGTTTTCCTGACTCATTTTCCGGCTGTCACCAAACTGTCTGGCGGTGTGATATGCAAGATGACTGGATACTGAGTACTGAATCAGTTCAGTAACGTTTTCAGTGATTGGTGTCGATTTTGTGAGTGAAAATCTTTTCGTGTTGGGAATTGATCTAGAAAAAGTGTCATAGAAAGTGTAATTAGTTGGACATCTGATTTAGCTTGTAAAGTGATCACCTGTGCATTCTGGATTCTGACGTCATTTTTTAAAGAAAGGGGCGGATATTATTTTGAAAGTAAAAATTGATTCAAGACTAGCTTCTTGACTCAATGTCAGCAATGAGGAACGAGTGGAAAGGAGAGTTTAGAACCCAAATTATATCCCTCCTTAGGGATAGAAATAAACGAGAAAGTCAAGGATTTACAGAGCTCTTTCAGCACCGTCAGTTTCAATTTATTAATGCTATTATGTTTCCTACGTAGTTGGACTCTTTTAACTTTTAATTTGTTGACTTTCTTATATAGATGAGCGGCTTTTCGAAAACTGGGCGGCCGTCAAAGCCGAAAATTTACGCCTTAGTGTTCAAATGGAACGCGGGTACAGTGTTACTCCTGGGCATGGACACTCAGATGAAAGGGAAAAGGTATGTCAGTCATGAGAATGACAAGTAAAATAATTAAATTTAAAACTTATGACAATGATGTTGATGACTTTTGGTATTTTGTAGGCTTTAGAACAAAAGATTCTCTCCCTTCAAGAAGAACTGACTGAGTTGCATCGTAAACGGAGTGAAAATGCGTCGCATGTACTGAGTCTTTCAGCCAAACTTACGGAGAAAGAAACGGAATTGTCCAGTGTACAAACACAGTTAGCTACTTCCGTTGCCAAATGTGCTGATCTTGAGGAACAAATGAATTTCATACAATCAAATATGAATGAGTAAAAACAATTTCTTGCATTGATATTTTTACGTAAATACGAAATTCAAATCTTGATTATATCTAAACATGGGTATTTATATTTTTGCAGACTGGAAGCAACAAATCAGTTACTACGGGATGAGCATCAGGCACTTCATCTTGCATATACAGCTCTCGAAGAGAAGCACCATCGCCTAATGTCAGAAAATAAGGAATTAGTACAGCGTTACATGGAAATTAAAGCACAACATGCAGACTTTATGAATCAAGAAAATGAAAACTTTGTCAAGTGAGAGATGATTAATTGTATTGCAAAGACTGGCTAGATTATATGCTATTACAAAATATGATAATGAATTGTAGAACACGCCAAGCAAAGGTTCAAAGAGAGCTGGAGGATGCTGCTAACGAGCCTAGGTTTACTGTAATGGTGCCGGAAAGTGATTGTACTGGCCCTATTACCGATATTTCCTTACTGTCAACACTTCCTGTTGGTTGTGTTGTACCCACAGTAGCGTCCTGCAAATTCGTAAGGATTATTAATGCTTGAAATATTTTATATTTCATTACCATTCTCTGCAATATCTTAATGCAAAAGTTGACGAAATTGAAACAGCCTGTTCATTTTTACAGGATTCACATGAAAATGAAGTTAATGCTGTACGCTGGAGTCCCAACTGCAAAAATTTTGCCACAGGTACTTAAAATTAAACTTGATGTGGAGAAATATCTGTGGGTGAAAATCTTTTGTTTCCAAAGGTGTGGCTATATTTAAAAAGACGTTTATTGCGAAAAATTATTTATTTACAGGTGGAACTGATCGTAAAGTGAAGTTATGGGAGACTGTAGGAAACACTTCTGAGCTGAGGGGTATTTTGACTGGATGCAATGGAGGAATCTTCAGTGTCGATTTTGACACAAACGGTTCATTATTGGTCTGCACCTCTAGTGACTTTGCCTGTCGTGTGTGGACAGTTGATGACCATCGTCTAAGGGTAAATTAAGAGTACTTTCTGTAAATATTAGCTTTTGCTTTTGCTTTTCATTCTTCAAACAGTACCTTGAAAGCTGAAGCATTCATTTTTTATAATTATGTATTATTGCTAAATACATACTTGCATTTTTACGTCTTTTTTGTCGATCAATAATGAGTGTGAAATCAACTTGAGAATTTCACATAGCTAATTCCAGTATGTGATGACCATGACCAAAGGGTTACTATTAACGTTTAGAGGGTAAAATTATTTTTATGCTTTCAAGGCTCATCCGAACTAAACAGGGAAACTTCTATAACTGCTTCTTTGAAAATTGACTAGTTTTTATGCAATTCCTGCGGAAGTTTAGGCATGATATAAGTCTAAACGGATTTCTGAACTTGACTTTTCTGTATTTCTTATGGCCATTTTATAAAAAAAATGGAGTACGTGTATATGTAGTTACAGTTTCTCAGCATATCCAGTTCACTTGTGATTCTACTATTTTTATAAGTGTGCAGACACATTTTTCTAACTAGTACCTACGTGCAGACTGGAATGTGCCTATCCGCTATTTATTTATTTATTTATTTATTTAAGGGAGAGAAACTTTCTTATACTTTCTTCTTTTTATATCCGCTTCATGACTCTATTCAACAAAGGAGTTGAGAATATTTTTTTCTTTCCACTATCGATAATTGATTATGATCATGTTGAAGTCCAGTTAATGTGCTTCTCCCCGCGAAGAAAACCTGCACATCACACCTAATATCCTGCATTGACCTTCCGTATCACTCTTATACCATATATCGACTCGCAATATAGCTACGTAAGTAGGTATCTATATGTACAAGTAGTAAAGTGAAACATGTAGGACTGCATTCGCATTCTCTCTTTCAAACCCAGCAAATGCGAAATTCTTGAAAACAGGTTGTTTATTTTTACTGCGTCCATTTATAAACGCCAAAAATTGTTATGTAATGCTCTAGCGACTACTTAGCAGACAACTAGACATGTTAGACGAAGGTCAGGCATCCGCAAAAGAAGATCAGTCTTTCTCCTATTCAAGTCTCATTTCACCTCATTAGTAATTTATCTCCGCTATTTCCATTGATGTGGTCAATCAATTGTTGAGTGAGCAACTGTTAAAGTTTTGAGGAGACAAGCTTCTTCTGCTAGCTCAAGTTCCGATCTTGATGACTAGTTAAAAAGGTAATTTGAGCCGGTCTTGCCAATTTCACTTGACTGACAGATGGATGCATACCTACCTAGGTAGGTAGGTAGCTTTTTATGTAATAATAAATGGATTTATTCTAGTTTTGCAACTTGTGAAATTCATTAAATGCACGCATTATAAGTACTTAATTTGTATAGGACAGAACCTCTAACGCTTTAAATCCGGTATGAAAACATTTAAGACTTTTAGATGAGGAGCTTGTAAAATTGAGATCGCTGAGAAGTGCACACTTAACCCTTCAATCTAGCTTGTCGATCATTTATGAGCAAGTCCAGATATTAATAATCATAATAATATGCCAAGCCGCAATTATTTCTGTGTGTACCATCTTTTGCCTAGCGAAAGGTTGTAGTGGCGAGTGGCTAGTTAGAAAAAGTAGGGAAAATGAAGATGCACAAAAAGCTGCTCTAATTATCGGAGATCCTGGCTAGTTCTTGCTATGAAATATTGAGTAGTAAAGTACTATATGCTTATGCTGTAAATTAAAAATAAGTTGTATGCTTTCGATAAATCTGAGAATGAGTGAAAGGGGAGATATGCGAATTATTCGTTATCAGGGAGAGGGAATGATTTAGGGCTAATTCATTTGCTAATGTTATCATAATGATATAATGATATTTCATTGTTGATTGTTCTGTAATCGATATATTATTGAATTGTCGTGTCGTGATGTGAGGCTACTAACTACTTTTACGGTAAAATTGACATGAAAAAGGCGTTTAATAAGCTGTAACCAATGGAGGAAGGAGACGACATGCCGAAATAAGGAAAAGCTGCCACTGCATGGTTGCATAATTTGAATATGGAAAAATCCGCTTTTTCCATTAGTTCCATTTAAAACTGTAAAAATGATGAGGAAGCTGCCGCTTTTTAAAAATTCTTTTCTTGTATACATCCGCCGTGACGTGATTAGGATATTTTGGTAAATAAAAAGGCTTCTTGAATTAAGTTTGAGGGATGTAAGCTTGTTTTTTGGGGATGCAAGAGGAAAAAAAAGTATTGATTGAATAGGGTTGTGATTTGTGATGTATGACTCATCGCAAGGGATAAAAAGCAGGTAATTTTGTTTAGGTCCTGTTTTGGTAAAAATCAGCATGCTGATAAAGGATGGATCACGATGAAAGCTGTAGGTGGCCACACATTGTTTGCCTCTAATGTTATGTAACACGCTAGAAATCCTGTCTCGTTTATCCGACAACGAAATCAATCACGGGTTGACTGTGATACGCAATGTGTTTTACGGTGCTTATTATTGGCTCATTTATCTCTTGAAAGGCAGGGGCAGTATCAACATTTCACAGGTTCTTTAGTCAACGATAATGTAATTTGATTTTTATCTTTTCTGCAAAAAAAGGGGTATATTTTGCTAGAAAAGCACGTCTCCTTATCTTATTGATGCAGTCCTATTTTCCTTGACATGTTTGATTTAATTCCATGAAATTCGTTAGCTGCGAGAGAGGTAGGGCCCTGTCTGTATGCCTTGGGCAAATTACAGTAAAACTATAAAGCCTTTAATTAGATGGTTTTTGAAAAATGCAAATTAAAATGCACAACTAGGAATTATTTTTGCGATCGATTGTTAATTACAAATTACAATTAAGCTACATATATACAGCTAATACAGCATATACATATATACAGTTAATACAAATCTGTAGGAGCTGATTAGCTACACGAGTTGCTGTTTCCTCGTATGAATAGGTAGTTAAAATCAGGTAGCTTTGCAACATGGTCTGCGAAAGATGGCCTTCAGGTTTGTTTGAAGGGTTCGGGTTCGTTTATGCTTTTCCGGTGGTATCCTGTACTAGTGCAAGAATCGAATATGAGGATGTTAAATACAAGTTGAACTGCCACCGGACATGGCTGGACTTGTTTTGAAGTTGGAGCAATTATTTTATGCCACTTCCTCAACGCCAGAAGCATTCTGCAACGCTTACGTGCAAAAATTTGCATATCTTGGAGTGAAAATGAGCTGAGCATATGGAGTAGGTAGTCCCAGAAGTCTTATTCAATTTGTACTCAACTCCAAGAGAAGAAATTGACAACAAAGTCGACACCCAGACCCAGCATTGGCATTGGGATAAACAACGGTCCTAGATTAATTTCATCATTTTTTGCATGGATGAATGGAGAGAATCCGTGAAAGAGAAATGAGTCAGCAGTTACAAACAATGAAAATTTCTATTGAAAACGTGAGTATTAATAGGCACTAGGCACCGCGGAAGGTGCCAGTGCAAGTGGTTCGTCTATTTTCTAGTTTTTTTCTCCTTTAATACGAACATTGAGAATTATATATTAGCTTCGCACTATGTGTGATACAACGTAATCGGAATTATGTCTGCAAGCAATGGGAACGTTTTTTAAAAAAAGTTTTGTGCTCAAAAGGTATTTTCCTTAGAACCGTTAGTTCATAAATGTGCAGTCGTCTGTAAAAAAATACCAGCCGAAGCTACTTAGGTAAAGTAGTGTGTTCTTCGATGAGCATGCAATCCACAGTTTTTTGAATTCTGTCCAATTCGGTAGCCGCATTTTTGGCCTTTTTAAGTAAGTGTTTAGGTCCCTCAAGGGTACGAATGCAAATTCCCTGATATTACTAATACTGCTAACGACAGAGTAATAAATAAAGTAAATACGATTTTACTAGAAACTTGTAATCATCCAAGTGTTTTATGTGTTTGTTGCATTTCTTTCATTTCAAGCATTTTTGCTCATTTCAAGCATTTGCATGCTTTTTTTTGTATGTAGTGTTAGAATATGGACCTGATTGTTCCTGTAATGTGTAACTCTCTTTTGAGTCTGAAATAAAGCACAATGAATGAATTTCCGCATTTTATTGGGCCTGATGGCGATAACGCTACTCCGAAAAACTAGTTTACATTTTGATTTCCCTCTTTTAACTGTAGTAAATTGGATTAGTGTTTCATTAACATTGTTCTACTACAGAAATGAAAGCAAGTACCACGGCCAGTTTTTTTTGTTCATAATAATTTTTACGACGTATTTTCATTCATCAAAATTAGTAAACAAGTGAATCCAAAATTGGATTTACGAGAAGGGCAACAGTCAAAAGTTAGGAGCTCAAGCAGGTATTCTCTTTTTTTAAAAAAAAAACTGTCGGAATGATTTTACCAGCAAGTAAATAATTTTATGGCTTTTGCAAAAAAGTACTTGCAGACGGTGGATTAAAATGGCTAGGATCGGATGCTGTGACGGGACATATTTACGGGGCAACATGAACAATGCCACTCATAAATAACTTTTCATTATGTCCCATTGTTATCATGATCAATAACAGCCCTGGTACTGGTTACCTTCAACTACTTTTTTGGATAGCTTGTTTCTGAATGAAGCTGAGTTAATACATAATTTGGTGCTTTTCTTCTCATAAAATATCAATATTTTTGGCCGGCCAGTTGGTCCACCCAGCTCGCAGTCACGCAACTACATTTTTGAGAAATTGCACATCCGATAAATCTGTCCGCTTCGGTTCTGGTTTAAATCCTTGACATTGGCGTGCTACATTCAAAAAATGATTAGGTGCTTTTCGGATTAATAAATAATGACCTTGTTTGGCAGAAAAGGGAATCAATACTTATATGAAGTTATTTAGCTTTTTTTGGATAGAGCGAGCGCATCAAGTCTGTATGAATCATATTTTTATGATAAATTATCCATTGAAAATTCTTCTTTATTATGAAATGGACTGATTCTCATAATACCCAGTCCTGCAGCATTTTTTAGTAACAAGTTCTAGAAAATGTGAACGGATGCTCCATTTTTTCGCAATGCGAGCAGTAATACAATGATAATGAGGATTTTTTTCTTCAAAGTAAGCACCATGAGATTGTTCTGATTATTTTAGAAACAAATCGTTTTTATTGAGTTCGTTCTCTCCAAAGCTAAGTTCCATTATTTCTCTTTCTTGCAATCACATCTCATACAAAACAACAAAAAAATCACCAGCCATCCACTCTCAAGCAATATTAATATTAATCATCATATAATAATACACATTACGCATAAGGTACTCATTCTTATTACCAAAAAATGTTAGCTTAAAATTTTCAACATTACAAACAATACCATAAAAAATGTTACCTGACATTGATTTGCTAAAACAAAAACTAACATAAATACAATGGGAGTAACAACAGTATAAAGTTACGCCTTAAAATACTTAAGTACATACACTAAATGGCCATAAATTGTGCTTGTGTGTGTATTTTATGTCACCACAACACAAACTACAAAAAACAACTGTAGAGATATATCTGTCAACAAAAAAAATCCTTCCTTTTCTGGCTTTTCCTTTTTTTATTATTGTTCTCAACCTATTATTTTCTATGTACACTTACTTTTTACAATTAGCTCTCTATTCAAGCTTAAAAAGACATACCTAGTCATTTTTGCATATTAGTTGGGTCATTAAAATGTCTTCGGAGATAAAATGCATTAATCATGTGGGTAGTTAAAATACTTAGGTCGTCTGTCTGTACGCATGTGTATGCGTAATTAAAATACAAGGTAAATCCGGTTGTCGGTTTACTTGAAATGTGCGTGATGTAAGTGTGTGTGAATTGTCTCCTTAGGTCTAGTCTGGTGGTACTTTTAAAAAAAGGGGGTAGGAATTACTATATTACGGATGAAACCACCCACTAGAGGAAAAACGAAGGTTTTTAAGGTGTCTACACAAGGTGCGTGCGTGTCGTAAATGATCATTGTTTTATATTTTTTCAGGGAAACTATTTAGCTCCCAGAGCAGTAGACCGAGAAATTGTGTATTGTACAATAAGCGTGTGTCAATTTAGTCCTAAATAGTGTTATGATGGGAAGCGACGATAGCTCATCGCACTTCCTGTGTTGGTTTTGCAAAACCTGCTTATAGGAAGGCATTAAAAAATCGTAGCTGGCTAAAAAAAGTCATAATTTATAATAGGGAAAGTTCTAATCATTTTATATTGCCCGGGGAGAGTTCCGTGTTACATGTGTAGTAAGCAGCTGTAATAAAAGTGCGTGAGTGCGTAGTCAGAACTGGTAAAAAAGATGATTAATAGTCTACTGGAGTTTACGAGTGCGAGTGGGAAATTGGTATTTTGATTTGGGAAAATAGGAGTGGAATAATAATGGTGAGGGTGATGCTCAGCCGCTATACAATAATAAAATAACCTCAAGCTATACTTAATTTTTTTAGCTTGAAAAAAATTTCTCATATTACATACAGGAAAAGTCATAAATGTTTGCGGTGGTATTTCCCTATAATATTTAGATTATCCTTCATTTTATTATTACGCACTTAAAACCAACAGAAACTGTACGGAGCACAGCTATAATTTCCTCGTACACGCAGGAATACGCTAGAAAAATTACGCTTCAATTGCACTTATTCGGTCGATGACTTATTGCCTTCAACTTTTGCTCCATTTCAAATAATGCATTCTTGCCCGAATTATATAAAAACCGAAATCTGTCATCACATCACCAAACAACGGTAGCAAAAAAGTGCTTCACTTCTATCTCCTGATGACTATCACTTGGCATTCGAAAATCCTTTTAGAAAGGGACAATGTGATAGCAGTATAGAGTACAGTGAAAAAAACCAGTGGGACACCCAGTATACAATTTCACCGGTAGATTTTTTTCCCCAACAAAAAGGGCAGTTTTGCTTTTTTAAAAAATCATATCGTAATGAAAACAATGAAAGACAACCCGCCAGGGATCGATTTGATTCCTAGTGTGGTGGCCACTACATACTTTTCTGCTTCTACAGTTGCAACAATTTTTTTGTATCTTTTAGTCGATAGACCAGTTACAAGATTGTTGGAGCAACATCAGCATTAGCATCCATTACACTTGTAACAGGATCTCTAGTTCATTATTTTCATTACTTCTGGTACAAAACTGACTGATATTTTGGTTGATGATGATGGGAATTTACTTTTTCCAATCTATCATTTCTTCACCTTTTCCTTTCACTATTTCTCTTCAGCCCTGTTTTTGTTTTTTTCGTGCATTTATAATATAAATTACATATTATGACTGTGTGGGTCGGTCGGCACGATTGCTTTTGGCCTTAATGTACACGCTACTGCTGGTTTAATAATAATATCACATCACATCGTGTACTTCACTTTGCTACATGGGGATGATTTAGAAAGATGATATGGGGGAAACATTAAAAAACTGGCTGGGCTAATAATGAATCCTGATTAGAAGATGTGATTACTTCCATTCCATCAAATTCGCAATGAAGTTATACCGGTACTGCTCAGGAAAAAATTTATATCGAGAATGAATGAAAATATCACTCTGCTTGCAATGATTAGATATTAGAGATGGGCGTAGGCAAGTTCTTGTGCTACGTGTTTGTGCTAACGTGGTGAGTGGAAAAGCTGAACTAGGCGTAATAAAAAAATGGTAATACTATAAAATACATAACAAGCAAATAAATAGTGTCTTAAAAACTAGAGACTGTACTGCACCACCCCAGAAATAATACTAAATGAATAAATACCCCCAACCTTTTACCGTATAAATATTGTAGAAACCCCTTTTGAGATATGAATAAGTACAAAAAAAATCTTGTCTCTTTTTAAAACTCATAGACAAAAATCCGATGGGATTTTATCATTTAAAAAATCCACGCACGTTTGAAAACGCTATTTGGCAGCTTTCGATGATTGTCCTAATAGTTAAAATTAGTAATACTAATAAATAAATACTCTTATCTAACAAAATAAATAACCAATCCTGCCTTCAAAATTTAAAATAAATTCTTTCGCTTAAAATATAAAATTTGAAAAGGTGATCCAATTACTCAACTCAACGTTGTTTCTATTCCCTATAGTAAAAGTGATTCTTACAGTTATAGATATACTTTATTGGTATATTGGTAATAAAAACGGTCAGTCAGTCAAACATACCATCTTTTTACAGTACACATACTTTGTCGCTAAAAATTGCTTTTCTCTTCAAAAAAAAGAAAAAAATGCAGCAGTGTATCACAAAAGATCGCTTCTACTTTAAACTTAATAACCTCTCGTCATTATTCAGTTTTATATACTGTACTTGTAGTCATTTATATTGCTGCGTGCAAAAAAATGCAAATGCAAAAAAAGTCTGTTTGCACTGTCCCTAAAAAAGTTTTACATGTTTTTCTCTTTTTTTTTAATAAAAAAAGAATTAATCGTTAAAAACTACTTAATAGCTAGACAACATGAGATTACAAGAAGTCAGGCTGATTCTTATTTTATGAGGTCATCCTCATAATAAGAACCAGCCGTATAAGGTAAATAGTCTATCAATCACGGTCTTCCTCAAAAGCATATGATTGATTACATAACTTGTAAGAGTTTTTCTTAATTTTTCCTTTCTGCTCTCACCAAGACTGCAATCCTTTGTTTAAAAATTTCTTCATGAGGGTAGGGAAAAAATATCGAGGTTGATTTGTACAAAAGAGATTTTATCTAAAAACCTTCCTAAAAACTGGGATTCGTACAGTATAACTTGGTCCGTACTATTTTTGGAGGAGGTTAATTATGATCATAAAACTTTAAGTTAATATGAACTAGTAAAACAGCATTAGTAAATATGTATATTTTAGTAAACTACAAGCTAGAGCTAGGATAATGCTAATTCTAGTACCTTTTGACAAAAATAGTTTGTTGTGGTGTAGGCCTAGGTGCCTGCTGTGGGAGAAGCTTCTTGCTTGCGTCCCGCTTTCTTAGGAACAGCATAGCACCTACAATAAGCAAAGCAATTTGAACGCCTACTACCACAGCACCTGCTCCTAGCACCGTAGATAAGTTAATGCAAGTTGAAGATCGCTGCGCGTCAATTGGTGATCTACTCTCTGTGGCGGGTCCAGGCATGTCATCATCGTCGAAAGAGGACTGATGGGATCGGTGTCTCTTGTAGTCATTGTCGACGTAGTCAGGGTCCTGAGAGGACAGTTTCCTGTCGCGCTTCTTGTCCGCGCCAAAACGGTCGGAAATGTGAATAGATCTAACTAAAAGCATCTCTTCCTGTGGCAAAACTTCGTTTCGCTCAGAGCCGAGGTCACGTCTGAATCGTCTGTCGCTGTAGGTGCTAATGCTGTATGAGTATGGGCTATGAATGTCATCAAGTTCGTTGGACATGGGGTCGTCATAAGTGGCGTTGAGCATTCTGCGCTTCCTCCTGCCCAAACTGGGAATTTCTTGGAAGAGACCGCTTCCATCTACGACAGGGCAAATTACGGGCTGGCATGACGGCAAGCATGGTGTGACCAACGCACGGAACTGCACAATTTCAGATGTGGGGAACTTGAAAGCGTCAAAGTGGGCTACAAGTGCTTTTTGGTCATCAGAGGCACGGTTCAGTGCTCCCATAATTCTCTGGTCTGTGGGACAACCTTCACCATCCAAAAGCATGATTTCAGACCCGTCCACTCCATCCATGGCGATGAGCTCTCTGACGAAAATGTCATAGGGGCTGTTCGGGTCGATAATTTCAAATCTGAGTGATAACGGATCTCCAACCTACGAGCATACATTTTGCAAACACAACAAAACCGATTAGATCATTAAAGAAGGCACATTTGCCAGTTACACCCTAATTGCCGTATGATATATGACTTTGTAAATTAGCTGTGCAAGCAAATTAATTTTATTTTGCTGCCCCTCCAAAAAAAACCCGCACCAAAACTAATGCCGTTTTCAGCTTGACCGTTGCCAAAAGTAAAGTGAGATGAGCTATTCAGCTGACAAATGAGTGTACAATTAGCCATATTCTTTCTCACCTGAGCAGATCCAGTTGATTCTCCGCGCCTGTCTGTAACTCGCATTGCCACGTTGGGTGAGTCCACAATGCTCTCTTGGGTAATGGAGTGCTTGAGATCTGGCGAGACTCCAAGGTCAACTTCATTCGACACAGATTTATTCGTTAGGTCATACTGGCAAGCAACTGACAAGCCCATGTCCGATGCGGTAACAATTTGGTCATGATGTTGAAGAATAACCTGGATCATTGCATACAAATTCATTTAGCAAATAAGTCAATAAAGATATCACAGGCTATTAGCTGCTCCTATTATAAAAACCGAGTGCCATCTCAAGCTAGCTTTTTATGTAACCAGATCCTGATTTTGACGTGTGCCATCACCATCCTCTCTCATACAAAATATCATTCTGAGTGGATTAAATAATAGGTAATAAAAACGAGAAAGAATAAAAACCCGATTTTCCATATTATTCCAATATTTACATTTAAGACATCATATCAAAATCGAGTTGAATTGATTGAAAAAGATATAAATAAACGCCTTCTCTGCTCAGTATTCAGCAACATTTTTCGGTTGCATTTCTAGTAGCTGTAAAACTAAGAATATTTTTTATATTTTTTGAGTCTGGTCAGTTCACAGCTAACGGCGGGCAGAGTGATATTGATTGTGCAAGACAAGGAAAGCAAAAAGAACAGTTGTACTGTACTTTCTGCTGAGAAATGATGATGGTGCTCTTATTTGCAAAAAAAAGTAGTGATGAAACCGGTACTTTTTCATCTCCCAGCTTTAGCTTATTATTAAGCACTATAAATGCTGAAAAAGATAAACAGATAAAGTAGATAAGAATGAGACAGGAAAAATGTTGGCTCCCTCAGATCTCTAAAAACAAAATTTTTTTCTGAAATGAGCATCACTGCGTCACGTCGAGTTGGACTCGAATGGTAAGATCAAGTTAAATTTACATTTTCACTTCTCACTCAGCAACTTTTTGGATATCAAATGAAAAATCTCTTAATTCATTTTGCTTTGTGTGGATTTTCATAGAGAGAATTACATGTGCATAGGATCGTAAAGTGGGTGTAAGCACGTTATAAAATGCGGTGGATTTATGGTCACATTAATAATATATTCCATATATAGAGAATGGCTAGTTACTGAAACGTTGCGTGAAAGCATCTCTCTAGTAAAAAAAATTGCAGTATTGCACTGGTCAGTAAAAATGGATAATTTGTTTTAACGTCAGGTACCGTGAGGAAGTGCTAAGCAGCATCTTCTTCCTCCTGCTAGCAAAAACCTTTTTAGCAGCCGGATTGCTGGGAATTTAGGGAGAGAAGAGGGAGAAGAGAATGTGCTGAAGTGCTCATTAATTTATTGCATTTTTCGATTTTTTTCGTTTATTATTTTTTACTGTACCTCAGTTGAGTATCTGCCCATAGCTTCCCTTTGAACTCCGCATTCTAAGTCGGTATAAGGCAGTCTGAGAGCGAACTCGAGAGCGTTTTGAACATCCAATGCACAACTGTTAGGTGCTCCTTTGGCGTACAGCTTTCCTTGGAAGATTTTCGAGGTTCTCACGGTGGCAATCATATCCCCTGCGCGGCAGTCCACGGTCACATTGTAGCAAGCTGAGAGTTCCTTGGTGAAAGCGTCAGGGACGGCAAGGAACGGTTCCCGGATTTGAGTGAGGGTTAAGGAGTTGTGATGGCTGAGACGGCAGACTTGAGCTCCTGTGGCGTTGTAGTCGTATGATTGACAGCGGAACGCGGTGTTAAGGCAAAGGTTCCTATTTTAAAAACAAGGCCAGTGCATTAGTAAATGCAAAATTTTTTGAGATGGAAGTGCCTATGACCACTCATAGCTTTCCGTTGCTTTTAGGTGCGTCACTTTTAAAATTGACTTTACCTACTTTAGCTAACTGGAATCTGCAAAGGTGTTATAACTAGAGAGGGTTCTAGAAAAATTTGGATTGGTTAAAAAGGCCAGAAAAAACCGCAGGCAGGTCATTGTTTGTATCTAACCTTTGCTATATGTATTAGCATAAGAGCTTCCAACAACCGCTTATTTTTCTCGCCTTTGAAAGACCTCAATTTTTTTAGAGTATATCTGACCCAAACCAAACGAAGTCATTTTTTTCTAGCCGCAAGGAAAGTTGTGCAGACTAAAGTTTGCCTACTACCCGTACATATAAATATGCCTACGTAGCGTTGTCTCTCGAGAATCTTTACTGGCTTAAGATAAAAACGCATTCGCAAAAACAGTGTATTACTTTACTGCGTATAATCTGATCGCGATACGCAAATTCAACTAGAAAATATGGTTTTGGTTTTGGCAAGAAAAATGGAGTGAATAGAGTGGTGGTGGTGCATCGGGTAATTCTTGATTCAATGAATAACGGGTAGTTACATACTCATTCGGCAGCTGCAACATGGTTTTGCTTAATCCCTAAGTTTTATCGTATCTTCGCATCCTCTTGATTGAGAGATGCTCTTATTTTGTAATATGTTAGAGGGAAAGATTTTTATTAGTGCATTGTACAATCAGCCACGTCATGAAATTTGATTTTACTCCAAGATAAGCACTAAAAAATAAAGTTCGACCAGTAACCAACAAGGAAAAAAAGTGTCTAAGTAGGTACATCTAATCTGATATTTTCATTATTGAACTCTCTTTTAGCACCATAAATAAGCTACTTTTATAAAGCTGAAAATAAATGAAAAACTCATTTTCTTTTGGGTGCAACCATTATCTCTATCAGCTCGATTTTTTTTCTTACTTGCAATCCTGTTCCGTTGCAACTTCCTGGTAAACAGCATCCACCGTCTTGAGAATTTTTCCGTCCAGTGACTTAAAATCACAAAGTTTGGTGGGATCGCTCACACAATTGGATTCCATGTAGTCTGTGCCGTTCTCAGCTTCAAGGGAGTTCAAAGATCCAATCGACATTCTGTCCATGTCAGACAAGGCACAATCTCCGGTTGCTTTGTTGTAACTGGCAGATCTGCAAAGAAAAAAATATTTAGAGGTAAAAAACTTGACATGAGAAACAAGGGGAAAATTAAACGAAAATACGTGTTCGTATTTACGGAGATTTTGTGAAGGGGCTGCTGCCGATCGCTGATGATGGAAGAAATTGTGCATATGTATATGTACTATCATGATAATGAGGAGGATTGGAGGATGCAGATCATGATGATGATCATACAATTTTATTTTTTAAAAAAAGAAAACCACAATCGAATCAGGAAGCCACAGACAGAATCGAATGAGAAAAAAACATGCCTAAATCGGACCGAAAAGTTTTGAACGCTTTAAGTATGTGGTATACGATTAGTTAGCTTTTATTATTGCAATGCATTTCGCCAGGAGAGTAATAATGGCAATACCGTTCCTTTTGTAGTTTGCATAGATTGGTTTTTTGTCTTACACACGTAGTCTCACACGTAAAGAATAATTGGTTACACATTATCTATTTTTTGTCTTTGCGTATTGTGTGTGACAAGTCAGGCTAATATGGTGTGATGTACTGAATGGCTTAGCCAGGTGTAATGTGAAATGTAAAGTACAAAAATTCTTTGCAGAGAAACGGAATGACACGGTTGATAATGTAATGATGATGGTATTTGTATTAGGTGTATTATCACAGGAAATTCTAAGGATGATGATGAAAAATGTCATTGGCCCTTTTATTTTTGACTACTACTCCTGTGCAGTAGTGTGTGTGTGTGCTGATAGTGAATGCGCAGTTGTTTCTTGTAAGGCACAAAAAATCCTTCATTATGTAAAAGGCGTAGCAGTAAAAAAGGTGTTTTGTTCAGTACTAATTTGAGAACGTGATACATGCTGGAGTGTTGGAGGAAAAAAAACAGGAAATGGGATAGTGTTGGGATGAATGAGCAACGTTGTCACTTGTTTCTAGCAAATTGCATAATTGTCAATTGTAAGCATTTTTATATAAACGGTGGTCAGTGGTGTCGGTGTCGCAATCACAATATTGATTTCAGAATGAAAGGCATTTTGTGTTGATGGATTAGAAACGATGCGATTTGGTCCGAGTTTGGACATTTCCGAGGAAATGGTCAGTACTAGTACAGTACCACTAACTACACACCTAGAAGTTCGTACGTCTAAATTGTCAATCATAAAAAGATAAAATGAATCGTTTTTCAATCTTCATCTTCCTGTATAATAGTAACAATCCGAAATATTTTTTTAGTTATCGGCGTTCTGCTATACCTACACATGGCAATATTGAAATATTGCCGATGGATAAAAAGATGGAGGAAGGAACTTTGTCAAACGCCACCTGAACAAGAGGCGAAATGAGCTACACTCTAATCAACCCATCTACTCTGGGATAATAGGAACTAATTAATTCCATCTTAAGTAAAGTAGGAACAATTAGAGGCTGTCTCTTTCTCCCCGTGTTGCTGTCGATAATAAGGCGAGTGTGAATGAGCCATTTATTTGGTGGGCGGTTTTTCTGCGGGTATGGCGTAAGTACGGATGAAATGGGATGATGAATAGATTACGTCTCTTTCGGAATAAAGAGACGGGACGGGGAAGAAAAGAGTTAATTATTTCATTGCAATTTGCAACATGCACAGGAGTACTGTTGTTCCACGCTCTGTCTTTAGAAAAAGGAGTTCAGCTTGCCAATTAAATTCCCATCTGCTTCAGGTTTAATGATGCAATATGTGGATGCGTTTTTCCATACAAAGACATCATTTTTCAATAGTCGTGTGTGTACTTATAAGTGTCATTCAGGCTTCATTATGACAACACAACACGACACGACACGTACAACAGCACACTATTTAGCATGTCTTCACTCCGATGTAAACAGCTTTTATGCACATCATTATGCACTTGTTAATTTTGATTAATGAATAATTTGAATGCTCGCGTATGTGCCGTTAAAATATTTCTTGCAGTAATGATAATGAGGAGCAGCCAAGTATTGCTTTTTGGTAGGTATTTTTTGCACGTCAGCTAATGCATTGCCAATTTTTTCCCCCTATTGGTTGATTACTGCCCCCATACTTAATGCTTCCTTTGTAAAAATTGGAGTTACATACTTTATTGGCAATTCCTGAGTAGTTACGAGAAAATGTGTGACTGTAGTAGGGCAGGAGGATTATGAATATTGTGCGTCGGACTTTGACCATTCACCGAGAAATAATGTTGTGAAAAATTGTTATTTGGCACACACATGGCTTTGCACGAACAATAATAATAATTGCTTTTATGAATCTTCATATTTCTTGCTAATGAATAGGAAAAAATAGTCATATCTTGAGAGATCTGACGGAACACATCTGATTGGAATAGTTTGCTCAGAAAAAAATCCCCTCTCGCTGTACTTTTTGTGTGACACTGTAGCCATTATTCAATGAATGGATTTTTTAACGGTGACTGCAGTACAGAGGATGATGATGGAATGCAAGGCAGCGCTCTTTTTTTGTATTCTGCCACGAACTTTGCATTAATGTAATATGAAAAGCATTACATTTTCCTGCATTATGCCTGTAAATACGCATCTCGTTGAAAATAACGGACTGACGGATCAATTTTTTTTCTTTTAAAAAGGTTTTGCATCTCTCAAAATTGGTCGTCACGAAATTTTGTCGCCTCGACTCGACACATCACACAAAATGGCACAACTAGTGCTAGAGAAACTTATACACAGCTCGAGTTACAAAGGTCCGTCTTTCATCTTATCATCGCCTCGCAATCCCATCGTTTTTGTCGTCCTTCTTGTCATTACAGAACACAAAAGAGAGTGTCGTGTTGTGTTCCATAATAAAGTATGTAAGTAAGCTAGAGTCATGCTTACCTTTATTGTTTGTCGAGTGGGACAAAAGATACTTTTTTTGTAAGTTTCTTGAGTGGAATACATTGTAGTTGCGAAAAAGGACAGTGTGATTAGCACAAACAGGAGGGGAGCCTGAGCATATTCAAATTAGTACGGTGTACCTAATCTGCCTTGCTCTGCCTAAAAGTGTATTTTGTTAATGGTAATAGTTATCAGTTGTTAACAATAACATCATTCATTTAGCTTTTTGAAGAAAATCTCATTTTGTCTTGAAGAGCTCACGACATCGGATCTGGGGAAGAGATTGCGTTGAAAAGACCTTAAATATCCAGGTGACGTTGTTGTCACAGTCAAAGTCAGTATCGATGGTGGTGGTGGTTGATGCATTATATTATGGTCTGGTATAAAATGAGGCAAAATGTCATGTAGTCATGTCTAAAATGTAAAGCTTAGCTTGTTTGTGATCATCAACAACCACCTTTCTAGGAATGTACCTGTAGCCTTCCAAAAATAGGAATATAAACGGGGTTTGCAGTTTGCTCCGACAATATATTTTTCTCATCGGAATATTTTCAGAATGAGTGTCACAATGTCATAAGACTACAACCCTGTCATTGTTAGCTTGTATTCGGGTAGGAAACTGTTTTGGCTTGGCTTTTTTACGTTCTACTCGCCGCCTATTGTACATGTGTCAACATTGCGATAAACGATTTTTGTCAATTTCATGCCTTGTTAGCGACTCGCAAATTAAAAGTAGCAGAGCAGATCATGCACGGAGCGGATGTTTTTTCCCGTACTGTATTTCAGGAAAAAATTCCGAGAAGCTGTGCATATTAGTTATGGACGAGTGGATGAACTCGTCTCTCTGTTGCAGCTCAACACTAAAACAATAGTAATTCTCATGGGGAACATGATCTAATTTGACCTACCTCACATTATATCTACTACAGAATATAAAAAAGTTAGCGGAGAGAGTATGCAGTCTGTGCCTAATTTTTAATCTCGCGCACAGTTTGACTTGACTTTTGTCGCTTTACATCCCCTCTCACCTAACCGCATACATTATTCCTGCCATTTTTTTCTGTTTTTGATGCAATAAGTGGAACATTACGTGTGTAATATGTTTGACATGACAGGAAGTCTTTCCTTGAGCTCTCCTCCGCTGTTTAATTCCTCTTTGCAGTAATGAGCTACTCCGTCGTTGTTCTCTCGTCGATAAAATCGAACGATGCAGGGAGCGATGAAGTAGAATTATTTTTTCAAAAAGTGTCTGAATGTATGTACATATTGCACACTCTTTATGGCTCTGATACTCCTTTTTATTCGCATTAATTTGTCGTCTGATGCTTCTAAATTTGTATTTTCTCATTGGCGTACGGCGCACGTACTCAAAAGTGCATTGGTACTCATCATTAAGGTGCATGTACATATTGCAGGCGTTCTCAAACTTCATAAAAACAGTCAATAAACTCGGCACAAAAGTGTATGAAAGTCATTTTTGCATCACCATTCCCCCACTATTATTACTGCAGTCTTGTTACGGGCAAATAAAAATAGAAGAACGGAACTGCACAGTATAGGAAAACAGGTCACCAATTATACTGTTATAACCTTCTGAAATACTGAACTAGTGGCAAGAAAAAATTGTGTAGGTACTAGTTAAATATGCGCAAATGCTTAGTATGCAGAATGCTAAAACTCATTTCGTATTATGCAAAATTCTATCTCTGCAAAATTTATTTTCTCCCTTTACAAAAATAAAAAATGGTTCTCAATAAAAAAGGGAATAGGCATGGGCCACGAAAGGTATATAAAGTATGAAATAAAAAGTTTGCGAACGTCACTGTAAAATTTATTTTTTGACAAGGAATACCTGTTCCAAATTGAAAGGAGGCACATTAAGATAGTGATACATTTTTGTTCCCTGTGCGACTTGATTGAGGAGGAGAGAGGAGGCGAAGGATGGAATTATGCCAATTTAGCTCATTTCACTCCCATTAATAATAATGAGACGTCAAAGAGACGAAGTTGAGAAAGACAAGCGTTACCTGAAGCACTACATCAGTCTAACAAGGGAAAGGTGACAGTGCAAAAGTTGCAGTTTTCCCTGTGTCATAATAATAAGTAAAAATAACTGCATTCACGACGATGCTCAAAATGTCATTCCATTTCTTCACGGTTTTTAGTCCGAATAGGTACACGAAAATGCATATCAGCGTATCTCTCCTAACAGCATTAGTGATGATAAAGTAGAATATTTTTATTCGAAGGATGCAGCCAAACGTACCCGTCTCATTTCGCATTCTCGGCCTATCTTAGTTTCCTCACTCTCCTCTTTACTCTTTTTTCAACGGACGACCTTGTTGCTGTTTTTCTTGTTTCTTAAGTTGAATGGGACCCACCGTACCGGTGAGGAGAAGAGTTTATAAAAAAGGTGTTTGCTTAAAAAAATCATATTTCTTTTTATAAAAAATATTAGTTTCTTCTTACGCCTAGCTACTCATCAACCTTTAATCTAAACCACAGTGAAAAGGAGAACGCACCACATCGGTGCGAATGCGGATAGCTAAAGGCTAAAAACTAAAAAGCAGTACGGATTTTTTTTAAAAAAAGTACATTTTGGCATACCTACGTACACTTCAGATATGATAGGATGCAGTTAATACTGTTATAAATTAATATTTTTTTCTCATGCCACTCCGCATTTAGGAGTAAGAGAAAGAATAAAAAGAATATAAATACTCATTTCGTATTTTTTCAAGAAAAAACATCGCTTTTGCGCTTCCTTATATAATTTTTGTCGGAGCTGCCTGCATGCCTACTTTTAAAAATTGCTTAGGGAAATTAACAGTTTTTTTTCATATATTTGTTGAAGAGATTTGAACTTGTGGAAAGCACACAATAGAATGAAAGGAGATATTTTCGAGTTATCGTATCATTCTTGTTTTGTGTTTTGGTATGATAATGGGAAGTTGTATCGGTACGAGTTGTTTTACTTTAATTTTAAATTTGGTCTTATCATGCGATCAGATCGGAGAAACGAATTGTTCATCACTTGCATCCTTTTAAGGGTGATAATTTGATACGAAAAATGAAACAGTACAGAATTTTTCGAGTGTACATTGAACTAGCGGAGCAGCAAAAAAATGCATATTTTTCTGCGGTGGGAAACGGACAGCACAATGAAACCACTCTTCTCTGTGATTATGCCGCAAACGATAAATTGCAATAATTGATAAATTCGGGGGAATGTCTCTATTTAAATTTAAAGCATGTTGTGATTACACAGTACGACGTAAGGCTCGTGAATTTTGGGAATTGGCTGTTTCTTAAGAGCTAAATGAGTTTCAACAAATCGGATTGACAATTAAAATTGGTATGCACACTAAGGTGCACAAACGTGTATTTCTCATTCAGTGATTAAAAGTAACGAAAAAACTACCCAAAATGTACCTACCAACTATAATTTAAAAAAAAATAAGATTACACATTTTCTATGAAAATGAACGCAGCAAGTGCCTAGAGATTGCTTGGAGGTAGCTATTATTTTCAGATATTATGTTGCGAATATTATTAAAGCATTCATTTTACGTTTTATTACATGAGACCTCACCAAGTTTTCAGTTACATTGGTGGCATCAGGTGTGAAAACTGACGCTGATAGTTAGCCCCAATAGCCACTTACAGAATGAGTTTCTCCCTGATTCCACTTCTTTCTCTATTATTACCATAATTTTTAAAATAGTAGGTGTGTAGTATGCAGGCATATGGTAAGAGTAATGGTAATTATTAGGCTCAGGTATTTCGTAGCTATTACGTATAGGATATGACTTGAGGTCACCGAAAAAAAATGTTGGTGCGTGATTGAATTTCAACAGAGGTGAAACCTACCACAGTAGGTATGCCCAAGATTTTTCACCCTCCTATAAATCAAATTAAGACGTGATATTACTTATATAACTTTTTTTTCATTTTTCTCGGTGAGCGCTCAAGAGCTAAGAGGGAGTAGAATGGCTATTACTATTACAACTCAGCATTTAAAGTTATGATTTACAGAATAATATTTTTTAAATGAAACACTTGTTCTTTCTATCTGATATCGTGCTAGTCTCTAACCTAAAAAGCAAATAGTTTTATATTTTTTGCATATTTCTATTGTCTAAAGGTAATCTCCGGCTGATTTAAAATTCCACATAAAAATTTTCAAGCAAAAAAGGCAGAAAAACAAACAGGTAGAGTGTGTGTACTACTATTTTAAATGTTATGAGACAATGAATTTCCTCTCCCCTTTACCTCTCCACCGTAAAAATGAATACATTAGATTGTTAGCATTTAATCTGAACCTGAACCGCGCCAAGAGACAAGACCAGAAGGAGAAGGTCTCTTCCTTCCATTCACACCTTATCGCATATCATTATCAACTGAATTTAAGGTGATGTGATGAGATGACGTCGAATAAATCAGCCTATATGGTAATACTTTGCATTTGGTGGAAAAGAACAAATAACAGTTTTGTCTGCATGTATGTATGTATTTAACTAACCTTAAGTAGGTTAGTAACCTTAGGTAGGTTACGTAACTGACTAACCTAAGTTAGGTTAGCTCCGTAAATCAATTCCTAGCTCAACCCTAACCAAATGCTGAAATGGAACTGACAATACACTATAAAGCTATGTAAATTGTCTTTCTCGACGGGTGACGAAAATTGAAAAAAAAATGAAATGCTCTTGTTTCCTTGACGGCAAGATCAAATTCTGATTAAAACGGACTTTCAGAAACAGCGCTGCTTTTCGTATTTCTCATCTTTCTTCCGAAAAATCCTTGCGCAGGAAGTGCGTGAAAGGTTGCGTTGAGAAGTTACTAAAATTGAATATACCTATGTAGCTCTAGGAAGTTGGAGGAGTCTAGTCAAAAATAGTAATCACTTAATAGGTAAATCGCTAATCAATTTAGATTTTAAAATGGTAATATTATAGCCTGGTGGAGGGCACCTGTGGGTGCATATTTTTTAGTTTTAATTTTTTACTGTGTTTCTAACAAATCGTAGCTATAAAGCACAACCATGGCACGTACGGTTTACAAAATCATAGCGGCACTGGTGTTCGTTCTCGTCACTATTCAGTACTTTTATTTTTATCCACTGAAAAACGGATCTGTCACTAGTTCATCGAGTAGTAGTGTAATATCGTCGTCTGCTTCCGCATCAGCTTCCTCTCTAGTTCAGGTAGGAGGCAATGTTACAAAGTCAATCTCAGATCTCCCACTACTGTCGCGGCGGTGGTGGCCTCTTCCGACGAGTAGTAGTGTAATAGCGTCGTCTGCTTCCGCATCAGCTTCCTCTCTAGTTCAGGTAGGAGGCAATGTTACAAAGTCAATCTCAGATCTCCCACTACTGTCGCGGCGGTGGTGGCCACTTCCGTCTTCGCTTCTTCAGTGGAGCTTTGTCAGCAGTAATAGCAACAACACCACCACCAGCAACTTTACAAAGAGTAGTGAAATTGAGAACTCGATTGGAAATCAAAGTATTGGTACTGCACCCCAATTAAATGGCTCTGCTAATAGCTCCGCTGAGCACAACAACGTCTCTTCAACTTTCCCCACAAAACTTGGCCTTTGGGCACTGTGCCCTTCAGCGAGTCCGCTGCTACAAGGCGTCGTGAGGGTAAGACTGGAAGCTCCCAGCTTAGCGGACATAGGAAGGCAAAATCCTGACATTGAACTTGGAGGCCATTACCGGCCAAATAGCTGTGAGGCTAGGAATCGAGTTGCATTTCTAGTTGGAGGAGGATAACTTTCCACGGACTTTTCATTTCAAGGCCTTCACCCAGTGTGGCCAGATACACTATGCTAAAGCACCGCCAGCAAAAGATGAACCCTAAGAGATTCAAAGTGCTTGAGAATGGGAAGCACCGCTTCAACTCTGACGGGCTGTCCAATTTGAACTACACCCTGGAGCAAATCATTCTAGAAAAGACTCACACGCTAATTCGCGTTCAGCTTTTTAAGGTTGGCGAGGGCAGTTAACATATTTATACTAACTGAGGACAGCTATTTATAGACTGATAGAAAAAGGCAGACAGCCATCAGTGCGACCACGGCAATGAGTTCCTCCAGGAAGAGGAAAAAGTGCAAACATGCCAAAAGGTCGAGAAACAAATGTAGAAGTAAGGGGGAGGCGCTATTAAACATTCCCTAGCATCGTTTTCTCTACCATAAAACGAATAGTTTTTTTTATCGTTTTTAAAAGTGTTTGTATGATGTAAATAGGTGCACAAAGCTTTAAAGTTATCTCTCTAGGTTTTTCTACTAAACTGTGAAATAGGTATACATGGCCTAAAAATAAATTTCTTCTGAGAAAAATTTACATCCGCTATAAAAAGTCTGTTTCACTATTTTTATTGTACTAGAAATAAGTTACTTTACTGTAAACTTAACGAATCTCAGGACTGGAAAATGCACAAATTTTTATTATTTTTTAGGATATTATAATAAGTGACAAGACAAAAAATGGCAGCTTAGAAACTTGTCTATATCTGGAACACTTTTGTCTGATTTTTACTCTTTATAGTAAATTAGAATGGGACTTTGCGGAAAATAATATTTTTGTAATGAATGAAAAAGAGAATGCAGGACATACCCTAAGCCTTCTTCTTGACATAGAAAAAGAGAGTTTGAGAATAATCAAGGGACAAAGTGACATTTGTGACGAGCACAAGCTGGGAAAGAGCAAAGCATATGTTTTTATTCATTCTCCCTGTTCCCTGTCAAGATCACATTTGATCAGGTGGCATGTTTGTCTGTGACATTTGATTGTACTCTTAAAAATATCATAATGAGCTCTCTTCATATGGGTCTTAGGAAAGTTGTTGTTTCTTCTAAGAAATTCCTCTCATTCTTTTGCTAATCCGCTAGAAACGATTATGCATGCATGCAATTTGTCCTCGTCTCGGCCTCCTTGTTAGTGCTCCTTGCAAAACCTCATACTGTGATTTTTAGGGGCTTTGTGCGGAGTGAGACAGGTAGGTAGAAATGCCAAGCCTGTTGCCACTTTGTGTTATTAGAAAAGTAAAGAAATAATGTCTCCGATTCCTACTCCTGTTTTTAATACGGAAAAGGGAGAAAAAACTTGAAATGTTGACCTAAATATGAAGGCTCCTTTTTAGATAAGCACACTTTTCTTAAAAAGAATTTTTATTCGTAAAGTGTGCTACTACTAATTGGGCTTCATGTAAGAGGGCAAAGGTGAGATATTTTGCGTTTCGAGTTGTACGCAGAGAATGGGAGAGTGACACACGGAGCGAGTGTTTTTTACTTAGAAACTTTTTAGAAAGGGATGTATTTTTATTGTGAGAAGGCATGCGATTCGAGGAAGAAGGAGGGTGAAAATGATGTCTGAGTGCGGATTGTGTGGAACCTGAAACTTGACCTTGCATGTTAGAGTGCCGGCGGAGATGTAGGTCAGTGTGTAATGCGATTATGATTATGATGATGTGATTAGATAGGGGAAATATGATTATCGCTAGCACTAAAGCTGTATGGTTAGTTCGGGTTTTCACGGGAAAATGAATGTATTTTCGTGAGGGAGTAAAAATGAAAATTGAGATTTGAGAAATAAAAGCTTACCTGCACACAAAGTCCCGTTCAGACAGACATAGTTCCATACACGCATTGCGACTTCCAGTTTTCCTCTGCTTCTTAAAGAGGTCCTGACCTTTGGTGCGAAGTCTGAAGTCTGGCACACGTTCATAGTCCCAAGCTCGGTCGCAGTGTCCACTCAGACACACTTTTTGGGCGTAGAGGGTGAAAACGGGGAACTGAGATGAGCTGAGCGCACCTAGTGACACAAATATTTAAATTGTACTTTTAAAAATCATTTCGCCTGAATTTTTCGCGTTGGCCAAGCAGAAACAATTGGACATTAAATTACATCTGGGAAAAAAGTGCGGAATAATGTATAGGCGCATAAAAACTTTTACTTTGCAAGCACTGAAAGACTCACAAAGTGCTAAAATTACGCATTTAAGAGGCACACGAGCATGAGCATTGAAAGTTTTGGAAGAAAGAGAAATAAAAACATTTAAAACCAATAGGACGTAGGAGGACGCTTGAAAGCGAGTCTCTGAGAGATTTGCCTTTCTACGAAATGCAGGGAAACAGCCGTGACTTAAACAATTCAGAAATAGCTGTGCAATTTATTCGATTGTAAAAAATTTAAATTTGCGTAGGACAGGGAATGATTGCCACTATCACTAGAATTTTATTGCGGACTGTGCAGGAGTGGAATTGCCGTTTAATTTAGAGCTATCAACAATACGCTGTGCCCATCTGGCCCAGCGTTTTCATTTTTAGAGTGAAAAATATGGGGACAATGGTAATAGGCTGTAGCAGGTGGTTAGTGCGCTCCGAGACGAAGCCGTGCTGTCTGTGTGCGCCCTGTCGCAATTTTTTTTGCTTTTATTCAGATATGAAGGACAGAAGACATGGAAAGGGAGAAAATTGGTAATAGCTGAAAATTGTTTGAGCCAAGCAATCGTAAATCAGTTGCCATTCTCGTATTTATTATTTTTTCGCCCAGACAGTTACATATCTCACTTTACGAAATGTACTTCTCATGAAAAGGTATCAAAATAGTATCCCATTATATATTTAAATGCAACAAAGTGCATCACTTTTATTTCCCATACAATCCTCTCTACACATTTACGCTGACTTTTAGTTTTGAATACCGTCTCCGTTTGATGCGAGCTCTTCAAAGTTAACTTTTTTTGCAAGAGGAAAGTTAGATATATGCGCCCATGAACACCCGCATACTGCAAGTGAAAATAGTCATAAAAATATTGAGGAATGTAGGTTTTTAGAAATCAGTCTCGCCGTTCTAGAATCCACTCAAAAATACCGTCTTTACATTTTTATAGGGATGAGGAGACCAGGGAATGGTCTCTTTGACTTATGCTATATAGGTGGGGACTTTTTTTAAAGATTGTGAGGTGACTTTCTTACTTTGTCGTGCATTGCAATAAACATCCTGTAATTGTTAGGGTATTATTCACCCAGTTGGAATACTTTTAAAAATGTGAAACGACAAGCTGTTGAAAATGGTAATGCAAATGGGGATGAATATTGAAATGTGCGTTGAAGAACTTAATTTTCTTATATCACTTTAACAGTAATAGAAAGAATACAAAAAGTGTAAAAAACCGAATCTTGATATTGATCTTATACTTTGTTTGTGCCTTAAATGCTTATCGTATTACCTAAATGGTCAATGTAAGTCTTTATGAAAGAGGTATGGAGTACTACGGCAATTGACAAGTAAATATAATCTGTTTATAAATGCATTTATCAGTATCTCACCATCTAGAAGAATTAGAAAAGGATTTTACAAAGCTTTTTTAGTTATGCACTTTCTTGCAGATGCACTACTTGTCACACTCGTAAGTCCGTTAACAACAAACCATTACGACTTTTTTTATTGGATTACGCTGCAAAGTCCTACTTTTTCTAAGAAATTACTGCATCGGAAAATTACGGTTTAGGTTGCTAACAAGTTGGACTGCGTAAATTTTTTTCGCGAGAGTTTATGTCCTATTTCATCTAAACCACAAGTTTATACTTTGTCATCACTTGCACAGTCTACTACTCGATGATGTTATTCTGACTATGAGATGGACACATTCAGAAATTTCCCAATTGGGGATGGTGATGTGATGGTGGTGGTGGTGAAAGATGGCAAAATCAGGGTAAAACAGGAAAGGAGTGAGAAAAAATTACTTTTGCCTTTTCCCTTCACACGTATGTACATGCTCGTGTCAAAGTACGATAGTGAGAAAAGGACATATTTACTACAACTTCATCTTCATCACACACACTTTTTTGTCATCTTGATGAGAAAGATAAGGGAAAATGGAGGAATAAAATCACTAGAGGTGGTATGAAAATTAGGTGATGTGAGGTGTGATTATTGTTGTGGTGCGGTTTCATTCTGAATAAATTATTTATGCTGCTGATGCATTGAGATATTTCGGATCATTGTTGTGGCGATGTACACACAAGCACTATAGTCAACAAAGCAAAGAAGAGTCATTCATTGTCCATTCAATTTTTTTTATTTTCTGCCAACACTAACATTAGCAACATGCTCAGGCCCAGTCGCACATAAATGGGAGAGCAAAAAAGCTCTTTACATTGTCATCACCGTGTGGAGTATTTTTTCCTAAGAAATTGCTCCCTTTTTCGGTGATAAGAGAGACACGAATTATTGTTGTGGTGCGGTTTCATTCTGAATAAATTATTTATGCTGCTGATGCATTGAGATATTTCGGATCATTGTTGTGGCGATGTACACACAAGCACCATAGTCAACAAAGCAAAGAAGAGTCATTCATTTCCCATTCAATTTTTTTTTATTTTCTGCCAACACTAACATCAGCAACATGCTCAGGCCCAATCGCACATAAATGGTAGAGCAAAAAAAGCTCTTTACATTGTCATCACCGTGTGGAGTATTTTTTCCTAAGAAATTGCTCCCTTTTTCGGTGATAAGAGAGACACGTTGGTGACGAGATTGAGATTTTTTCACCGAATTGTGTATGAAAGCTCATCTGCTTAGAGAGGATTTTTTTGGTTTCCCTTCATACTGTGATACTTTTTGTTCAATTGGTTATAAAATTTCAATAAACTCATCACCTCAAGACATATTCCCTTGTGTGTGCGTGGGTATGCTCAGGTTATTTTAACAGAGCACAAAAATGTAGCAGCAGATAATTTACTGGCGACGCTGCAGGTCATGGCTTTTCTTGCTCATCCAATTCCACATAACTCTACAGGCATTCAGTGTAATGAAAAGGGCTGGCGGCATGTTACTGCCAAGTTCGAGAGCTTTAGCTTTAAAAAGTTTGTTTTTTATGCAGGAGCATCTGCTACGCACTTTATTGATGGCTGAGGATGATACGACGCTGTCTCAGAAAACAATGTCATTGTATCTTGAAAGATTATTGCTTTGAAAATAGGCACGGCTTTGTTGTTTAGGTACGTGCCGTATGCATCTTGCATTAGCAAGGGATGATGAACCCGCAGCAGCAAGAATCAAGAAGGAAGGATGAAAGAGATAAAGCTGAGGAGTCATTTGTTTGATATAAAACTCATCTGATTTGAATGGCTTCTGATTGTAAAGCTATTGAATCAGATAGGAGCTATAGCTGAGGGACTGGAGCCCCAATTTTCAGCATCGATAAGTATGTATTACATCTAATCACGAGAGAAGAGATTTAATGGAGGGCTATTATCATTCGCAGCGTGTAACACTTAGCTATATAGTATTTGGGTGAAGGTGGTAGCTCTGCGCTTTTCCTCTTTATTGCGGAAAAGGGAATCTGAGCGCGTACCTTAAAGTAACATGCCCAAAAACCCATGTTACTTTTGTTAAGAGTGGGCAGCAGCATCAATCACCAGCCCCGCTTCATGATGCGATGCGCTTGGGCTCAAAACGTATAAAAATTATTTAATGTTTTTCAAACTATTAAAATTGTAGTGGTATCCTGCTGCGTGCATTTTCAGCTACATTTTTATACAAAATATATTTTTAAGATGATGGCTCCATTCATATCAAGAATACATTAATATTTAGAGAAAAATTAGAATTTCGTAGAGCAGAAGCTACGTGTGTGTGTAAAAATGTGCACTTTCGTTAGTGATTTTTCTCGGAGCTGAGAGATGCTCATCTGGTGTGAGTTGATGCAGCAAAAACACCTAAAATAACCAGCACTGCAGACACTACAGTTGTCTATCTGACAGTGGAAAACTAATCATAGTGTTTATCCTAGTTACCGTTTTTAAAGTAAAAGAACGCTTTGCAAGCACTGATCCGTGTAATAAACCAGAGGTGGATCATCAGCTTCATGCGCGAAAACTTCTTCATCAATTTTTTTTATTCCTGAATCTCGCGAAAGCGGAGAACTCGAAGAGTGAAGAGAACGCTTGCTAAGAAAAAAAAATTGTTTCACTGCAGTAGAAAAATGCAGTCTAAGGTAACAGTTAATCCGTAGCCGTATGTGCATGCATGAACATCTAATTTATCTTCTATTTTCTGGGATATCAAAGGTATCATCATCATATATATTGAGTCGACTTATTTTACATATTCCTGGGAAGTAGGAATATTGTTGCGTGTTGGTTACGTAGGTACAGCACATTTTTGCATAAACTCTGACCAAGTTATTTTTTTAAAAGTTCTCCCATGCATGCGTGTTTGTAGAGCAAGCTTGTACTGATAGAGTAAACAAAGTTGAAGCGGCTGATATGATAAATATGATGACAATGAGCGAGCGGCAGCATTTTTCAGTTTGCGTAACAATTTACATACCTCTCGCCTGTATGTAGCTGTGGGTTGTTTTTTATCGGAAAGTTAGTCATTTACCCGTTTCTTCGAGGGATGAGTAAAGTGCAAATTTAGATTAAGTTATGTAGGTACATTCCGTAATCTATCAAGTTCAGTGTTATTCTCGCTCAGAAGTCGCTGTTTTAAGTGGGAACTGAATGAAAAATAGAGATGCTAATCTGTACGGATGCTCCCAAGGAATATAATTGGTTCCGTTCGAGAAATGTGTAGAAGAAGTAAGCAATTTTTTGCCGTAAAAGGGTTGGCTCAATATTCTGTTCTGATTTGACAAACTCGGTTCTCTCCGAGCAGAAAATGGGAGCGAGAGGATAAAGGAGAAGAAAAAGAGAATGAACAATGTCAGGAGGAGTAAGTACAAAATTTCGCATTATGTGAAAAAAATGTAGGAGAGGGTGCATACTACAAGCTCGTATTTTCACAGGTAAGAATACCTTAGTAGAAGGTTGATAATGGTGAAGCATGTCATTCAACAAGTTTCACAGTGTTAAGACAGGAAGCTGCAAATCTAAAGAAACAAAAGCACAGTTTTTTTTCTTCCCTACTTCATTTCAGCCTAGTAAAGGTCAGAGGTGATATATGTATGGGTTGTTGTTTGGCTGCCTTGATATGAGAAAAAAAATACTTTTTTACAATCCTGATATTTTATATTTATGCGTTATTACGACGATGGTGGTATGGCGGTGATATGGTGCCCGCTTACCTACATTGCACTTCTTGTCAATGTCAAAATGAGAGAGAGAAGAAAACTTGTTTTCTTGCGAGCTTTTGACGTGGAGCAACAAGCAAGAAGCGAGGGAAAAAAAGAGCCCGAGCTACAAGGCTATAGAAGACCAGCTCGAAAATCTCATTCCCTGTTCCGTTTTGTTGTTGTCACTAATTCATGTTATTATTGATACACGATATATTTTTCTAGCATGATATGTTCCTCTACAATATTATTATTAAATATGAAAACACAGCGAGAAAAAAAACCTCGCATTTCTTTCACCGGGCAATGCATCTCCTTTCCTAGTACGAAGAAAAAAAACTTTAGTTGGGCACACATATAATGACCGTATAGCTTCTTTGGGGATGTGCCATGGCTTAATGATAATGATCGTCAGGAGACGTCAGCATACCAACCAGTTTGTGAGGAAGATTTTCTTCAACATGTCATTTCATGTTTTCTCTCGGTACGTCATTTATTATGACATGTTATGCAATGGATGCAAAACGCAAGGAGCAAATTTAAGTTCTGTACACAAACACATACGGCGAAGAGTGACACATGCACTCACAGCTCACAGCAACAGCTCCGAAAAAGACATTGTACACCAATCTATATCAGTATGTTAGTGTTAGAAATCTTCGAAAGATCTGTGCACTTTTTGAAGAGTGATTTATCACATGTTTTCATCTGATTTATTCTCTCTCGGTCTCCTTCTTATCACTTGAAGAAGAAGAAAAAAAGTATGCATGGATGCGCAGTGATAAATAGATGGGAAGCAGATGGGGTGCCACTTGTCACTTCATTTCTCACTACAGTGTACACCAATCTTCGTTGCCATCAAGGTAAGATACGGCTAAAAGTGGTGATAATGCTGCTGATGATGATGATGATGAGCCTGATGAATAATGACGGGATTACGGACGACGCGATGGCATCCATATATGAAAAGGAAGATGCATGGCCATTATATCTCAACAGAATTTCATGAGTATGCAGTTCTTTTTATTGAAAAAGCTAATTATCTGTTCGTATCAACAAAACTCATCATCAACAGCAAAACAAGCAAAGCCGGCCACGTCCACCTATTATTGCTTACTGCTGATGCGGAGGAAACTACTGCGGCAAAAGGTGCATTCTTTCTTTCTAAAATGAACGGAATAGGTATAAAAAAAGAAGGAACTTCAAAGGCTCTTTCTCCTTCTATTTTTAGCGGCATCATGATACTAAAAAATATAAAATCGGTGGGGATGGAATAAGATGGGCAGTAGCAGAAATATAAAAAAATGTAGCATCATTGATTGGATTTATCAAGGGGATAAGTAAGGAGAAAAAAATATTTTTTTCCGTAAAAGCAATGATACTACTACTGCGCGATGATACGTGGTTGTATATCTTGTAACGGTAAAATTTTATCTTGAGAAAAGGGAAATAGGAAGGTAATAGAGCTTGATGTAATGCGCATGTGAAGCGCTGCGGTGGACAGATTTGTAGCGAAATAAATCCATACGCAGTTTATTGTGAGTGTCCTGCATTTACTCTTATAGTGGTGGCAATTTCTGTGATTTCATATAATACATTTTTATTGCTGATTTGATCAGAAATGGTTACATGGTATATTGGTATACCTGCCTATGGGTTATCTTTTAAATGGTTATGAAGCTAATTTGTTTTGCTCTGCAGCTGATTAAGGTCTTCCAATACTATTAACCAGTATTAATTTATTTTTTTAGGGCCGACCTTTAATTATCTCATTGCACGAGTGTATTTATTATGCTAATCTGTTTGAGAGCAAATCCTTTCCTCACGTTCGTTATGGGAAGGTAAATAACTGGCCCCAATGAGGAAGGATATTATACTTCATTTTTATGTATCAGATAAGTAGGAAGAAGAATGAGCGTTCAATAAGTATTGTTCCTTTTTCATTGCTCCTCTCTCCCGTAATTGAAGAAGAATATCGTCATCCTCATCAGCATTCAGTGGTGCGCTTTGGCTCAAAAAATATATACGCACTCGATTTTTTCGATGAACTGCTAATTGGCTTGGTGGTGAAGTGAAAAGGGTATTAGAAAGATGATGAAAATAGAGAGGAAAGCTGAGGAATTTTTAGAGCTGCGTACAATGAGTACCTATTTATATCTTGAAGTACTCGCTGTAAAAATTGACTAAAATTTTCCCTCTTGTTATACTGCATCGAAGGAAAATGGATAAAACGTGATCGTTTAACTTCATTTTCTTTAGAATTGAGAACCTATAGTTTTATTAAATGGGCGAAACAGTTTCATGGAAGAAAAAAAAATTGCTGATTGTATACATTACACGAGTGCTCTCATTCAATGTACTTGATGCGCTCACGGGAAACAATGGGAAAAAGCCGTATGAAGAGGACTGGCTGCTTGAGGAAGGAGAGAATGAAAAAAATCTTTTTTTTACAATCTTACAATCAATGGAGTGGCCCATTGTGAAAAGGGAAACCTGCTGATTTTTAACTAGGTATCGTGTCACCTTCAGATATGATTTGAAATGATCATGTTTATTCATGGTTTTTGTGACGCTCATTTACGCTTTTTGTTCTCACTCGTCTTCAGTGTTGAGATAAAATGCTCTGGAGGTAGAGAGTAGTAGGGGAAAAGGGTGTGCGTGCATTTTTGCAGTTATTATGACTGTAGGGAAAATTTTGCGTATTGCAAATGCTAAATGCAGTATTGCAATGCGTGCTGATATCTTGCGTAGTGGGTGGGTAGTCGGGTAACATTTCACAAGTTGACATGAGTCTGCTCCAGGCTACACTAGATGAAAATTGTACGGTATCCTCATCCTCAGCGTAACGAGCTATTCTTGCATTGAATTGAACTTCGAATTGGGCTCACTCACACACGCTACAATAAAAGTTGAACTGACAGTTGAACTCGTGGGCTTGGTTTTGTGGGAACGGAGCCCTCTAAAAAACTGCTTTGGGTAGACGTTTTAGCCCTACCTGGCGCTGGCGAGGAGTATGTGGGGAAATATGTTATTGGAGATATGCAAGGTGAAGGTGACGTAATGTGAGTCTAGCTTATTAGCATATTTTATAAGTTGGCTGTATCACTGGCAGGGAAGTACGCGTCTTTTAAGATGGGGAGCACACGGGGATGATGTTCTATTAATGAAAATGTGGGTCAGGCTTAATTTCAATTTTTCGGCTATGAACGAGTCAGGTTTAATCGGGTAGTTTTTAATGACAAATCGAAACCTGTGAAGGACTCAGGAAGTCTTTTTGAGTCATTAAGATTGCATTTAGTGACGCAGTGGCCGTGCTCTGAATCACTATTTCTTGAAATGGTCAAGATGAGCAAGAAATGAATGAAAAAAATATTAAATGAAGTGAGTAGGCAATCTCGTTGTAAACCCGGATTTCTGATCTATTCAACTGAATTATTGACGCTGAGTTGGAGAGGGGTAATTAAGATGTTGACTCGCATCATCCATTTGAATAGCGCTGTGGCATCGTTCGAGAACATGGTGAGATTAGAGGGAGATTGCGATTGCTTTGTGTAACCTAACTAAAAGGCTTTTTTAAGGTGATGACACCGACTCATTCATCATTTTTCGTGTTTTGACTGCGTAGCAGCTAAAATGCCCGTTTCATATGTGGTACTCTACTCACTCAAGAGGAGATCAATGAGTCATGTAATTTATCAACAGAAAATGATGATAGGAAAGGAAAAAATGCTGCCGCGAGAGAGGTTTTTTTTATCGTAGTCAGCATCACCATCACATCATTTAGCTAAAAATGAGTAGGTAATTCTTCACAAGGAAGAAAAACTTATACACACCATGATGATGATGATAATAATTAGCTATTTTCTACGAGAAATATTTTAGAAAATTATGAAAGTACAGTTTGTCTTCAGAGCCACGTCGTCAACTTCCCTATGACGCTCCTTTGACTTGGTCAGTCCTATTTAGTTGGAAGGAGAACAATGGCTTTGTATAAAAAAAGTTAATTAGCCATTTAAAAGTTTTTTCCCTTTTATCAGATTCGATTTTCTAGTATGCCAGATACATCTTTAAAAAATATTGAATGCACACAGCATAAGAATGAGGAAGGCCGGGAAAATTGCAAGTTTTCGAGAGGAAAAAAATATTTCAAATTTTTATGTTTTTCAATTACACCCTTTCCGATAAAAAGTAAGACCATTCACATTCACAGAGTGAATAAAATTTTAATGAACTGGCTGAGGTGTCTGCTGTTTACATCAGTTTAAATCATAAAACAGTATTTTTGCGAATCTCCCAAATCTAAAATCAGTGTTGATTGTATTTATTCTAATTGCACTGCACTTTTTTCGCCACGTCGAAGTATAAGAAAGAAAAGGAGGTTACTTGCTTTTTGTAAGAGGGAATAAATGTTTGTGTGTTTGTTCAGAGCTTGCCATTTTTTCTTGTTTTATGAATGAATTAGCATTTTTTATAAATGCTAATTCCTCCTCTTCCCCTTTTTTATTGTTTTCTTGTGTTACTTTTTTGCGTCTAGAAAATAGCATGCAAAAGAAAGGAGGGAAAAAACAATGGAAGCAACTTTTTCACGAAGGGACTCTACATTATAGGCTTAGATGCACTTGTGATGTTATGTGGAAAAATGAATTGTTATTGCCCTGCACTGCGCCAATACAACTGAAAAATGCAGAGAAAAAAGATGAGCATGTTTTCAAGGTGGGTTTTTTCTCACGAATGGAGTTATTATGTAATGACAATGGAGGATGGAAAAGGAGGCTGAATGTAAAAATATATATGTGGGAGAAAATAGCATCACTTTATCGCTGTTTTTAATTGTTCAGTTATAAAAGGCTGTGTTTGTAGATAGGGATGGAAATTTTAGGCGGAGAAAGAAAATGGTGATGACGTCAGGGAAAGAAGCTGTAGTTGGAGTAGGTACTACACACGTGTGGTGTGAGTATAATTTAAGGTTTATTTTTTTAAACACCCGTATTAAAGCCGTGTACGCCTTATATAGGTACACTCTTATGCTCTTGTCATATGAAAATTATGGCAAATAAAATAAGTGCGCATAAAAATATTTGAGATGTTAAAAAATTAACGGGTTAACTCGTAGCAAGTACCTAATAATCCGTTTTTACTGTGTAATACAAGCAAGAAAGTTGCTAAAAAAGTAATCTTGTTATGCGCTTTCTTACTATAAAGCACTCTCATTAAGAGCATATTGGACATGGAAGCTCACAGTTAAGAAAATATTGTAAAGGCTCATGTGAATAAGAACATGAGGCCAAAAGATGTGTGTAATCAAAGTTAATCTTAATCCTAATGGCATAACATTTGTGTGGGGAGAAAAGAAGTACTTTTTTCTAGATAAAATCCGTCTTATCTACTCCATTTTGACCAAGTTAGTTGCACTGCTATTGTTTAATTGTATTGTGTGTTGGGAGAAGAAGGGTGATTAGGGTAAGTAAAGTGAACACAATTTAGCAATAAGTGCATAAGAAAAAAAGCTGAAAAAAGTAGTAAGTAAAACAGGGAAAAGAATTAAAGCAGTACAGACACAGAAATGTTTTCGTGAAGGGATGTGGATGCACTCTGTGCAAACTGCTAAAATTACTATACTCGTAACCCGTATTTTTTTCCCGTATGCTCGGCACTTTTTACACATGCACTCGTTAATGCACACTTTTGTGTACATAACTCTAACTCTAACCGTGCAAAAATTAACAGAGGATGAGACAAAAAAATGTACACTGAAATAGCAAAAAATGGCTGATGGTGTCGGCGAGACAAAATGTAGTAAGAAAAAACACACAAATCATATAATGCAATTGCAAGAATGATTCGAGACCTATTACGATTACGATACTACTGCACTCATTCTTTTGAAGGGAAGACGAAAAAATGCGTATCATTGAAGCAAAGTAGCAATCATAACCCTTTTGCTCTTTTTTTCTTGTTGCAAAATGAATAGTTCTCGAGCCTGATTTTCTCCCTGGGTAGAAATGACACAGATGCTGCAGGTTGGTGCTAAATGTTTGAAGGTGCAACTGCACTTACACGTTATATAAAGATTGAGGTAATAAATTCTTCGTTTTCTGCACAAAAAGTGTGAAGGTGAGGTAAAAAAGATAAAAGGAAACGGTGCCTGTCTTCGAAAAAAATTTAATGCGAAATGGCTTCTCTAAGATATAAGGATTTTTTGGGGAAAATAGAAGATTAATTATACTCATTTGACTCAGCTTAATTTTTTGAAAGGGGTTTTGGCGAATGTTTTTATTGAAAAAGCGATGGGAATTCAGGTGCACTGGCTTGCATCGAGCGAAATCGTTATTAATGGTGGGAATGGAAAGAGCCACACAAAAGAGTGTATCGGACTAGTAAAATGTCTGTCTAGTGTTCGGCGTTAGGAGGAAAATAGCAGGAAGAGAAAAAAACAATTATTTCTGGTGCATGTGTGCAGTACCATTTTTTAGTCTGACATTTTGGCACCTTATTTCTTCTCCGATTTTTTATGTAAAGGGGGAGTCTATGCACTTTGCAGTGTCTACTTGTTTAGAGAATCTTTATCCTGAAGCGATTCATTCTGCTGTGGAGTTTTTTTTGCTGGGACAAAGATGGAAGGAAAACTGCTGCATTGTTTTACGTTCTAAATTGCTTATTGTGAAGTAAGATTGGATTATAAGGATGGTGGTAGTGGGGAGATGAGGATAGTGATGATGAAAGGCCTCGTATGTTATGAAGGAAAAGTATTATGTTGATGAGGTGTCTCGATTTGGAATAGGCCAAGTTTCGGCTTTTAGCGAAAGGATAAAGTAAAATGATAATGGTCTAAATAATGGCGTAATGCGATCTGGTATGGATGGGAATGAGCATAAAAAGAGAATCTGAAAGCTTGAGGGTAGGAATTAGAAAAGAGATAGGGAAACAGCGTAAAAATTCGTTTTTTTACTACTTTGGCTAATGGCAATAGAGGAGAAAATAGTTTGAAAACGAATTCGGTAAAGATTAGGAAATAATTTTTTTGTACCTGGCCGATGATCTGAGTCGGCACTGAAAAGTACACAAAGACCAGTCTCGTAATTGGCAGCTCTGCAGCTCGAGTTGAGTCGACAAGCTTCTAAGCAATCTGCAAGCATCAGCGTCCCAGGCTGAGAGTCCAGGAGGTCGGCTGGGGACGAGAAAACAAATCCGGTGACTAGCTCGAAGCCAGTATTTTCGGGATTACAGTCAAAACGAGGTACTGGTGGTTGGCCGGCTTGGAGTTGTTGACGTAGGGTGAGTCCTAGAAGGGGTCGAAGACCGCCTCCTGATAACACTGAGGGTCGCTGAGCATCTAGAATTGGCACTAGACACGCGAAGCATATGAACCCCAGCGGTAGGAGTGATTTGAAATATGAGCTCAATCTCATCCTGCAATAAAAATGTAATATAATTAAATACTTTTAATTTCAAATGCGACTAACGGAAAAGTAATTGAAGTTTTTTGAAATCTCTCCACCTGTCGCTCATTTATCATTCAAACATTTACTAAAATATTTTTTTACCAAAAATCATGCATCACCCATTGAATACTACTTTCAGCCCGTTGATTGAATCATGACAATTATTATTGTAGCGTAAAAAAAATTGGCTAGCCTTTGACATAACGTATTTATCAAGAGTAAATCTCGTGTTCACGTTTCCTCTATTTTCCCCGAAGCATCCCTGCTATTTCTATGTACTTATATGAAGATTAATGATAGCCTTTACCTGTTGCGTTACTTAATGCAATTTTGGACCTCCACTGCATATTCATTTCAGTTGCTATTATGACAGGTAGTGTACGGTATTACACCTTGTTGTTTGCACGTTGAATGTATTTTCGCATATTACTATTTGGATGAGTGTCAGAGGAGATTATGACGGTGGATGATGAAGTAGCGGAAGTTTCCTTTTTGTACCATGATCATAAAGACCCCCTTCCAATTGTGAACGTTGTTGGGTTGGGCCAATTTTATGCAATCGTGATTGTACGCTTAATGCTCTGTTCTCTGAAGAAACACATTTTTTTAGCTGGTTACCTTAACGTACTGAATAACCTGTGCTGTACTCTCGTAATGAAAATGTACAATTTTTTTACTAATCGGTCGATGGACCTAGTAGAAAAAATAAAGTTTCAGACGCCTTTTGTCCAAACCACTCGCTTAAAAACTAATGGCGAGTATTTTACTGACTAGATCAGTTCATAGCCATACCAAGCGAGCATATTGTGGAAAAAGGCTAAATAGCCATTCACGTCATCAATATCTTCTTCACTCCATTACTGTCCAGGGATGTTTTTTGTTGGGTGGAAAAGACAGTGAAAAGATTTCTCAAAGGAGGGATTTACCTGAGTTAATTGCCAGAGGCGTTGGTATTTTAAGTAACGCATTGTCAAGAAATGATGAAGACGATTGTGATGATAATGGTGGTAATGCTCTTTTGTACTTGGAAGTCTGTCCTGCTGGGAGAGAGTGAGANGGATTTACCTGAGTTAATTGCCAGAGGCGTTGGTATTTTAAGTAACGCATTGTCAAGAAATGATGAAGACGATTGTGATGATAATGGTGGTAATGCTCTTTTGTACTTGGAAGTCTGTCCTGCTGGGAGAGAGTGAGACTCCCGCCACCGTCATCTCTTCTTCGTGTCATAAAAGTGATTCAGAATTGTAATTTGCTCGTTTGGTTTTAGTGGAGAAGAAGGCTGATAAAGCGTTTGACTTTTTCAGGACAGTGGTTGCATAAGCAGTGAAGTAGGCAGGCAGTAAATATTACGGTACATTTAGAACTCTTCTGCCTGTCGTCGTACGACGAGGTGTCATATGTAGGTATAAAAAAAGTAGGCAGAGAAATATGCAAACAGGGAAAGAGCAAGTTCTTTTGTCAGCTTCCCTTTCTACTTTACAATCCATAAATGGCTAAGCACGAATTGTAATTCTGGAATGCTGCAAGAAGTGACAAGTTATGTACATTTGAATGAAAATGTATGGGGAAAATGCAACTACCTTTTTTTAAATTTTAAGCTATTCCTAAAATCAAATGTATGCGCAATAATTCTTTTAAAAATACTTTTATTTCACTTTAAATTCCTCTTTTATTCTTTTATTACAGTGCTAACAATGACACTGGTAGTAAATTGATGAAAGGTGAGCAGTGTAAATTTTTTTCAGCTTGAAACTTAAAAAACAGCCGAGTAAAGTGATATCATCATCACGAATTCCTTAGTTGTTGCGAACTCAACAAGAAAAAAATCTTAATTCGGAGAAGTATTTTTTTTCTGTGCGATACTCTTATCGGCACCTCCCTTTTATGATTAATTATGAAGAACTTAAAGAGGGCTGGTATC
>JAHZND010001222.1:0-20543 GCA_027744115.1 Acrocyrtus sp. NNG-2020
AAAATATTTTTTATATATTTTTTTCTCCATCCGCTCACAATTTTTTTTATGTGGGAGCGAGTCCAGCCAGGGATAGTAGCGCGAGGAGACAGCACTAATCATGCTAATGCACTGTATCCCTTCTCGTGCCATTTCCACTTCCAGCCATGCCTACCAGCACACAGCTATAGCCATTCCACTTCCCCTTTTTCCAGATTCTCTCCAGGATACTATCATATCACTCTCGATCCACAATTCTCCCTTTTTCTCCAGCACGTAATATCCACATCACGGACCAAAATATACACCCGCACTCTCTTTCCAAGAACAATTTTTTTTCCAGCCTGGAGAAAAAAAATACATTTTTTCCCCTTCCATGGTAACTACCGCACGCTCATCCGCTCCTCCAAAAAAATGTTTTTTTTTCGGTACTGTTGCCATAGCTGGGATGCACTCTGGAAAATGCATCTGAGGGTATCCCGCTTTTCTCATACTGTGGCGGAGATATATCAGCAGAGGGGAAAGTCAGCCTGGAAAAAAAATAATATTTTGTAGTGGCAGCAGTACTGTCGAAAATTTTTGTTTTTTTTTCTCTCCAGCGCTGGAGACTGGATAGAGGAGCTATCTTATTTTTTTGGCTGTGCTTTCTCTGGAGAGTACAAATGGCTTGTATTTGTGGAGAGAGCAGAGCCAGCTCATTCCTCTCTGTGACTTGCTATCTCGTCCTTCTTCTCTCTTTCTCCTTCTCTCTTTTGAAGCTTTAAAACAAATTTTAACAAATTTTCTCTAAATTTATTTATATTTTTAAAAAGATTCTCTCTTCTTCTCCCAAACTTTCTTTTATTACGTGTTTCCAGGGCAACACAGTATCTGCTGTGGCTGCCCTCTCTCAGAGAACTCAACTGGAATGAAAGACAAAGTCGCAACCTAACTTTTAAGTTACCTTTTAAGAAGCCAGCTGCAGTGCATTATCTTTTTTAACAAAAATTTACCTCAAGCAAGAAGTAATTAGTTAGCTATTTTTGTACAAAAAAGTTCATTGCGTCTCGCATTAACATTGTGATTTTTTAGTCACTGCGCTGGACAAGAAAAAAAATTTCTAGTAATAATAAGGGAAGTACTGGAGAAAAAATTTCTCTCCTTTGGCTTTCCACATCATCAAAACATATCAGCATACTCTGCGCCTTATAAACACTAAAAAGCTAAGCTAGATAAGTTCGACTAGTTAAAGTAGGATCGATAACACTAAAAAAAGACATTTTTAACAGAGTTCCTGGAATGTTCTCTAATCGGGGAAAATAACGGTAAATGGGACTGGGACTGGTGAGGAGGGTGGCCGTGAGCGTGTGAGTGGTGACGGTGTTAAAAAAATATCTACTGGAAGTGCTGATAAGGCAAAAAGAAGAAGTAAAACTGTTTTTGGTTTTTGGGAGTGGGCTCAAATTTCTCCAGTAGCAGCAAAAATCCATCTGTAAGTAGCTGGACAACTTTTTGAGGGAACAAGTGAGGAAGTGATTGGAACTGAGTGGAATCAATTTGCGAGTTATGGGAAGAATCCCCCCAGCAGGAGGAGAAGGGGAATGCGGGAAGAAGGCCAATCACTGCAAGCCCTCACCAATCACGTAAACTTCTCGCTCTCATCAAAAAGGCAAGTAAGCATGCAAATTCCAGATCAGCTTTCTTCAATAAAAATAAAATTCCAGAGCTACCCTTCTCCTCTTCCAATCACTACTCAATAATAAATTTTATTTAGTGCGCCCCAAAAAAATAAACAATCATCAGCTCCAACCTCCAAAAGCCCTCCACTTCCTTCCATTTTATTTTCTCTCGTGTCCATCACCATAAAAAAAAGAAGTGAATGACGAATTATCGAGGGCGCCTCAATACTGGAAAAAAATTCTGATTTTTATTTTTGCTAAACACATTCCAGAAAAAAAATATTCTGGATAAATGTCAGCAGGTATAAAAAGGTGGAATGTCTTTGATAGGGAGCGACATGCCACGGATATTTTGACGCAGACGTCAACACTCTTTTTCTCCCTTCTCAACCTTTCCTCTGACATTCTCGCGGTGCAGCCGCTACTTCCACTCCTTTTTCTTTAGTGTACCGAGAAAAAAAAGCTGGAAAAGTTTTTTGGAGTTGCATCACTAAAAAAAGATATATTTTTAAAAAATGTACACATCCTGGAGAAAATCCGACTTTTTTGTAGGTGTAATACATCTTCTCCAGAAAAAGAAAATTTAATATGATATTCCCCATGCCGAAAATTTCAGCTAATTTCAAGTAAAGAGAAGATTAGCTGCCTGGAAGAAAATGGAAACTTTCATTTTCCCCTCATTTTTCAGGAGATGCTTATCAGTGGTGAGCTCCGCCATCAGCATAATCTTTTTTTCCTTTTAAATGATGATCAGAGCACCGCTCTCCGCTGGAGAGACGGGCCACTTCATTTCATATTTTTTCCATATATCGGCCCCAACGTACCCACTCGCCCTCCACTCTATTTATACCTTTTCCCCATCATCCATCTCAGATTCCACTTTAGCGCAGCTAATACATCTCCCTGGAAAAGCAGTCACTTGGACTGTTTTTTCCGGTTTTCCGCTGGAGAAAAAAATAATAACAAGAGGCAAAGTGAAAAGGGGCATTTATGCTGGAACAATCAGCAGAGTTGCTGCTCCTCTTGAGTAATGCGAGGATGGACTCAATTCCGATATCAACATTTTCCAGGAAAAGTAGTAATCCGAGAACTAGGAAAAAACATATCTTAAAGGAGTTTCTCCAGCATATAAACCTCCTCAGCGCTCTTTATTCCCGAAAAAATATTTGTTTTTTATATTTTTTAAGCTCCCGTCGCATATCAAATTTCACAATCATCCCATTTCACCCTTTTTCCCCAAAATATATCCACTCCAATCATTTCCAGAACACACGAAGCGCAAAGCCACATATTATTATAGCATAAGCTTCTCCAGCGTAAGAAAAAGCTGTGCAGCAACCACACGCATGATAAACTTTTAACTGAGCGTAAACTGAACTGAAAGGATGTCCAGTGCTCATTTCGCAAAATGGAGATAGCACTGGACAAGAGCGAAATGAGCCATTTCACTACCAGAAAATCCGTATCGTATCCGTTTTGCGTGGACTCTCCACAAAAAAGCGAGTGAATGAGGTTCAGTCTTAGTCCCAAAGCAAAAAAAATATGCATTTTCCCTATTTAATTTTTTTTGCCTTCTCCAACCCATTCTGATATTTTTGCGTGTAGTTCTCCTCCTTCCAATCTGCCAATAATAGTCGGCTTGCAATGCTAAAAAAATATTGTACATCGCCATCTGCGCCACACTGCTAGAAGAATTTTTAGGGAGTACGAGTAAGAAAAGCTCTCGCCAGTCACAACTCGCCAGTCACCAGTCACAGCGCCACTGCCACTCTTATATCCGCTGCAGTTTTTCCACCTAAAAAAGTCCTCATTAAAAGGAAAAACAATTTTTTTTGTTATAAGGAAACGAAGAAAGTTTTCACTCTTTTTTCTCAGAGCTGACGAGAGAGAAAAAGAGAGCCCTCACCTAAAAAAACATATTTTCTTCCAGCAGTCCACCTCACTATATAGCTCTGGAGAAGAAGGGGAAAAAGAAAGAAGGAGTGAAGGTAAAAAAACCCTTTTTTTTAAAAAAAAAGGAAGGTGGCTCTATCCACGTTACACATTTTTATTTTAGGTGAGAGTGGCAAGGGGAGCTCTATTTTTGAGACTAATATTTTGTGTGTGCTATGCTTGAGTGAGTGAGTGCGCTCATATTTCGCAGCCTTTTCCGCTCGTTTCCTCCTCTCTTTCCTGTGCTCCTCCGCTGGCGAGCTATATAGAGCCCTGGCGCTTGTCAAGAGTCACACATTGTTGATACAGCACGTAACATGCTCACATCACACTCAAAATAAGTCTCCACAAAAACTTTTACTAAGCCTCCAACCAGTTTCTCTCCGCAGCTTTATTAAGCCGAATCAAAAAAAGAAGAAAATTTCTCCTTTCCACTTTTACCTTTTTCTTTCTCACCTCAAAACATTTTCTAATTCACCTTCAAAAAAAATATTTATAAATTTGTAGCAAGCGCCAACAAAACTTTTTTTCCACGTAAAAATAAAAACTTTACGGCCAACTTTTTAAGTTTCCGAGTAAGAGAAAACAGAATTATCTTTCTTTTTTTTAGAAAAAAAGTGATTGTGCGAGAAAAGGTGTAAACAGCATTTTTTGGTGTAGTGGTCTAAAAATGAAGAAAAAAATTTGTTTTATTTTTTGAAATTTTCAGATCTGGCAATCTGGAAGAGGAGTGGGTGCAGTTGAGCGATTTCCTCTCGGAATAAAATATTTTTTGTGTTGGTGCTTTTGCAGAAATTTTTCGCTCGTGTCACCAACAATAGAAAGAAAAGTTGTCACCTTCACTACAACCTTTTCAGGTCAGCTCACGCTCAGCCACAAGCAAAAAAGAAAAAAGGGATCTAAGGGGCAGACTAAAACAAAAAAATTGTCATAAGTGGACAAAATAATTTTTGCAGTTCGATGACTACATCTTGAAAAGTGAGAGAACTGCTCTGTTTCAAGCTAAATTTTGTGATCGGAACTTTATATCAAAGTGTAAAAAAACTGAATAAGAAAAGAAAGAAATTATTGCAGTTCGATGACTACATCTTGAAAAGTGAGAGAACTGCTCTGTTTCAAGCTAAATTTTGTGATCGGAACTTTATATCAAAGTGTAAAAAAACTGAATTGTGAGTGAATAAGGAATCGGGTTTTTACGCGAAGTAAAAAATTATTTATTTTCCTCAAAAGATTTTTTTTCTGAGGGACTCTAGGAAAAAATAATTAAAATAAGCAATCTGTCGCAATCCACACATATCAAATCATTCTCTCCGTGAAATAAAAAAGTAATTTAATCTGTGAATATCAAAAACAAAAACAAAGATTTTTTTTAAAAAAAAGTCTCAAATCAAAATTTATTTTCTAGCTAGGAGCAATCATTTCTTTTACGAGGAGTACACTTCATTTGTAAGCAGGGAGTGAAACTTTAAGAAAAAAGTAATAATTTTTTGGTTAAAAAAAGAAAGGAACGCTGACGAGTGTTTGGTAAAAAAATAAACTTTCAGAAAGGAGTGCCTAACTGAAAAGTGATATCGACTGACAGTTCTAAAAACAAATCAGAGAAACTCTGTGTAACGGACACTCACTTTTTTTCTAAAGAGGAGGGAAAACGGTGACATTGAAGCTCACACTTATCGTCTCAGCCATTATTCTAGCGCGTTAAAAAAGAGTCAACTGCAGGTTTAGTGCTAAAAAAAGGGCAAAAGAGTTAGAATTTGAAAGGTACTTGTAGTTAAGTGAGTTGTCAGCACTAGTCGACCACCAAACCGAAAAAGATTTTTCAGAGTTTTGAAGAAAGAAGGAGAAAAATCATCGTTTTTGAGAAGGGGATAAGCAAAGGTAAGCTTTTAAACTCATTTTTGCCTTTTAAATTTTTCTGCTTTTCCGAACAGATTTTAGAATTTAAGAATGGAAAGGTGAGCAGGTGCACATTTAAAAACCGCATTTTGAGGAGCACACGTCAGACTCTCCAGCTGCTGCTGCTGCTTCTTCTCCAGAAAAAATAAAGTTCTCTCTTTTCTACCTTTCCACATCCGCTCTGAATTTTCTTGGAGGAAGTAGAGAGCAATTAAAGGGCTGACATGGCTGGCAGAGTCCGGAGGAGCAGCTTTTCCTCTCTTCATTCATACCGTGACCTGTCAGCATTTTACGCTTCGCTGAAGTTCATTGTCCGCGCCTCACTAACAAAATTCATTCCCTTTTTTAAATGCTCTCATTCATTCATAAAAAACCCAACTCGGGAAATTAGGAGAAGTGGGCAAAAGGAAGAGCTTTTCCATTTCCATTTCATCCCTCCTCACTAATATCCTCTCTTCATTTTTTTCACCTCCGCTCCACATCCGGAACTGGCTGTTGGGAAAGGAACTAGCCCATTTTAGATTTTTTACTAACTCTCCGTCCACCCCACCAAAATCCTATGTAATTATCTTCCAGAGTTAAAGTTAGCTGCAATTTACAACATTTTCAGATTAATTTTTTTTAGCTGATTGAAGTTCCCTTGTTCCTTCACTCGATCTGAAATTTTGTATTTTTTTTGTGAAGGAGCAAGTTGAGCGGAGCAGCTTCTCTCTCATTTTCGTTGCAGCCACTTTCAACATGGCTCACTTCTCAGTTTTCTCAGCTCTCATTTCCGCTCCTGATCTCATCCCTCGTCATTCTCGTTTTATTTCATGCGCCAGGTGTTGTCTGCTCTCTGCTCGCTTCTCGGCCCAATCCAATTTTTTTATAGCTCAGTCAGACCAGCTCATCCTTCCTCTCCCTACCTGCCCTCTCTCCCTACCAATTTTTATGGCTCCAGCTAGCAGCTCTCTCCACAATTGACAATTACCAAAAAAAATGCTAATTCTCTCCCATACACTTTTTTTCTTAAATGCTTGCAGCTCTACAAAAAAAATATCAGTTTTTGATTGTCACCTGTACTCAGCATCATCTCTTCTTCCTCTAAAAAAGGGGGCGGAGCGTAGCTTAGTTTTGTATAGGAAAAAAAGCACTCTGCCTAGCAAAAGGGAGAGAAACGGGCCGTGATGAGTATATCCACCACCCAAAAAAAAAGCTGAGTGCAGAGAGTCTCTAGCGCCAGCATTTTTCGCCTCTTTTTTTGCACTGAAATGATCTGTTGTGAAAATGAGGAAAGGCTGCTTATTCTCATCATTGCATCACTCAGAGAGTGCGAGGACGAGATTTTTTTTTATCCTTTTTCGTCTAAAAAACGGAGTAGCGCTGGTTATTCTGAGAGCTAATTTTTTGTTCAAATTTTGTGGAAGAGCCATTTGGCAAACGGGAGTCGCGTGCCACACCGCGAACCACCGCCGTGGCTGTGGTGGAGTGGAGCTGGCTCACTTGCTCTTCACGGAGCACCTTTTTCAGCTTCTAACTTTTGATGGGGATGCAGATGCAAGGCGTAATGAGCTTCTCTGAGAAAATGGCTCTTCTCAGCTCAGCAGAGCTCTTTGCTCAAGAAAAGGAGTAAGGAAAAGGGCAGGTGGAGAGCGGAAAGGGAATGAGCATGTTGTGGCTCGTGCTCTCCATCAAAAAAAAGAGTAAAAATGGGTAAAAACTTTTTTTTCGAGATAAACTGCCCGGCGAGTCCATTTCTTTTTCAGAGTGCCCTTCCACCATCCACCTCTAATTGAAGAAGTGCAAAAAGAAATTTGTAAATTTGGGTGAGTGCTTAGCCAAGCTCAGCTCTGAGCCACTAATGCTTTTTTCCCTTAAAAAAAGACCACGAAAATTATGCATTTCTCTGGGCTGAAGCTATATCCTCATGAAGTGAGGGTGGCCATTTAAAGGGTTAAAGGGTTGGCGTTTTGTTTTAAAGTAGATCTCACCACCTCCACCATCACCACTCACCTCTCATCAAGCTTCATCTACAAAAAACTCACCCCGCTCCGCTTTCCTGACTTTTTCTACTTGGTGTAAAGAGAAGGGGGATGCTTATTCGCTTGTTTGCTGTTGTAGGAGGAAAAGGGGTAGCTTTGTGGACATGCACATTGCATATCGAGTCTGATTCTAATTAAGGAGCAGTTATAGAGTTGCATGCACCTTTTCCTGATAACTTCGGCTCAGTTCTCGCTCAGCCTCTCGTCCGTTCACCCAACTCCCGTTTCGCGGTTTTTTTAAAAGATAAAGAGCTGCCTTGTCCGAAAACGGTGAAAATTCTAAGGCAACTGCTGTAGCTCGTGCCTTCAGTTTTTTTAGCCTCCAGCCATATTACTCCTTTTTTGAAGGGAACATCTGTCCTGAAAATAAAACAAAAAAAAGTGGCCAGTTGCAGTGGCGGTCCTCCCAACTTCCTGCATTTCCTCTTTTTTTAGGAGCACAAAGAGAAAAACTTTTTGACTTCTGTGTCCCCAGTCACTTCACTAGGTGAGAGCCACTCGGATCATGAGTTGCGGTAGCTGAGCAGTTCTAGTGCAAAAAAATATTCGTGGGAGTGAATCGTGCAAAGTTTAGTGAAAAGCTTTGTATTTTTTTAGAGGACTAGCTCAGGTATAGCTTAAAAATATATATTTAAAAAAATTTAGTTAAAGCGAATATGCATTTTATTGTCTTTGCCACACATTTTGGCTCTTGTTTTTTCTACGCTTGATGTTTGAAGTTGACACATTTTTGTCCAAAAAAATATATATAAATTTTTTTTGTCTGGCTTTTTGGTTTGGTTGGGCGAGAAAAAAAGGTTTTTTTCCCAGGGCGCTCATTTCGAGCGAAATTATCTTGGCTGGTGAATAAATATGGAGAGCAGACACTCTTTTTTTTTATAACGGCGCTTGTCCTACATGGAACAAAAAGATGTAAATTTGTTGTTAAAATTTGTAGAGGGAGAGAGGGAAGCGCACATGTGGGCCAGTAAACAGGCAATAAAAAAAGTGAGCTCCTCCAAAATAAAACTTACTACGCTCAGGCTCAGCTCTATTGACTCTCTATCGACAGAGTGGGAAAAGATAGTGGGCATAAAAAAGTGATAATTCTATTTTCCCCTCCACTCCATTGTGAGGAAGGAGGTGACAACTTTTTGCAAGAAAAAAAGAGAAAATCCAATTTTTTTTTATATTTTTTGTGTGGTGCGTCGTGGTTGAAAATGATGAGGAGCAGGAGATCGCGATCTCGGAGAAAAAAAAGATTTTTTTATTTATTTTTCCGCATATTATCGCCCCGATGATTGCGATGTATCGACTTGAGCATCCGTTTTCAAAGTGGAGCTATCTCCTCCTCACTTGTGTAAACAGAAGGAAAAGACTCAGCGAAGAAGAAGAAGCTGTCTGCTAAAATAAAAAAGAGTTGAAGTTGAGCTTGAGCTCTGCTCACGAAATTTTTTTTCTACGGAGATGTGAAGGAATCCCGTCATAATTATTTCTCGAAGCAGAAAAGAACAGCTTCTGCTTGGAGTGAGGAGGAGAAGGAAGTGAGTGGGATCTTATGGACGAAGCTTTCGATGCTCAGCCGCCCAAAAAGATCACTTTCCCGGTCGCATCATTATTATTAGCGAGCGGAAAAGATTTGGAGGCCGTTCTCCTCATTTCCGAGAGAAGAGGAAAGCAGAGAAGCGTCACGTCCTCAAAATTGGGAAAAAGATTTTTTTAAAGGATGGACGCTAGCACGAAAATATAATTAACTATTTTTTTTACTAATTTTTAACTGCGCAAGAAAATACAAATTTTGGGAAGGGAAACATTTTTTTAAAATATATTAGCAAATTGGCTGATGGGCTGATAAATGGGCTGTTGTATTTTGGGAAGTGCTCGTTAAATAAATAAAATTGGGCTTGTTTACTAACTTAAAAGCACTTTGACAAATTTTGGGCTATTCAATTCGGAGAAAAAGAAAAGTTTTTTGGAGCTGTCCTTTGAAAATAATTCTATTTTTGTTGTGAGCACCAGCTCCCTCCTTTCCCCTGATCATTATCGCCATTATGCCGGAAATGAAAAATGATAGAATTTTCCCACTTTCCAGGTAGACTGAATTGGAGGGGGATATTGGGAGCACAAAAAGGAGCCGAAAATTGCTCCCTTTTCAAAGAGAAAATGGCATAACAGCTCTAAAATGTAAATACAGCAGAGTATTGTAATTGTAGTAAAATTGGCAGGATAAGGGGAAAAAAGTTTTGGGGAAAGAGGGAGCTTAATTGCAGCCATCAAAGGAGTAGAATTTGGAAAGGCTAAAAATAAAAATAGATTTTTTTCATAACTGCGCGCCACTCACGAAAACATCCAGCGAGGTGAAATAATTGGGAAGAGTTAAAAAAAACCTAAACTAGCGCCACTTTAAAAAAAACTGGCAATTATAAATTTTGAGCAAGTGTAAATTTATTCGGAGATGGCTGAATAGCAACAAATATTATTTTTTAAGAGGAGATCGAGGATGGCCTTACAAGGGAGCAAAAGCTAATTTTTCGGGTTAGTGTAAACAGCAAAAACTTATTTTTTTTCTGGGCACACCCTAAAAAAAATTTGAATTTGAGAAGAGAAAAAATCACTTTTGTGGGCCATTTTCGGAAGTTGAAAGAAGTAAACTGGGTGAAGAATTGTGAGGAGAGTGTGATATAGACCATTTGTCTTTTTTGTGTAAGCAAAAAAGCTGAGGAAGTGAGCTTTGGTGGCTCTCACTCCGCACCACTGAGCAGAGTGCAATAAACAGAGGAAAGAGGCTGAAAGAGCTTTATTTTTGCTCATCCTTCTCTCCTCAACACCCGATCATTGTCAATTTCTGAGTTCCGAGACGCAATCACCCAAACAAAACGGAAAGGGAAAATGTTGCTTGCAATAAAAACGGGAAAAGGAGACTGACATTCGGTGACGAGAGGAGCTATCTTGAAGGAGCTCTCCCTCCTCTTCTCCTCTCTCAAGAGCCTCTCTTTAAAAAATTATTACTTCGGCTAATCCCCCGCCAACCCTTTTTCCTTTGCGTTTCTCTCAAGCCGATTATCCATATTTTTTATTTGGGAGGAGGCTCTACGGTTTTGTGTGGAGGTTTGGAGGCGCACTCCCTCCTGTGCATTCCGCGGCGGATCCGAAACTCACTTATCCTAATGGAAGTGGGAAAGAGAAAGTAGCGGACAGTGTCACACTGACAGAAAAGCGGATCCTTTTCTCTTCCTCCTGCCTATTCACTCACACTAATGAATATTTCCATTTTTTGAGGGGAGGGGGATTTTTCCAGCTGAAGGAGGGTGAGAGTGAGCGTGCCACCCAGCTTTTTGCACCTTTTTCCCTCCTCCAATCCTCCCGAACGTGCACTCACCTGCGTCACACTTTTTCTTTCTCGTCGCACTCTCTTCTACTCATAGAAAATAAAAAGCGTGCTGGAGAGAAACTCATTTTTTTGTTATTTTAAAAATAGGAATGGCTCAGCCGTCTAATATTTCATATGGAATGGATAGATATTGTTGTGGAGAAAAGGAGACGAATTTTTTTTCGCTTTTATTGTCGGCTCACTCCGCTATTATGACATGACTACAACACTTTTCAATTTGTCAAATGTCAGAGTGATAGCGCATTCCGTGGAAGAATGCCGCCGCTAAAATGTTTTCCTTCCGCCCTGGAGAGAACAAAAAAAATGGAATGAGGAGCAGCTCCCTCAAAATTGTGTTGTGCAAAGAGGGGAAGTGTGTTTGCATAAAAAAACTGGCTTTTTCCTTTTCTCTCGGTGAAAAGAGCGCTTTTTAGTCAGCAGTCAATCAAACGGAGACGCCACTCAAAAAATATGCTCAGATATCAGCTCCCTTTTTTTCCTCTGTCGCGAAAAAGAAGGTGGCTCCTTTTCTGATGCGGTCTCCCTTGTTTGCTCTCATCTACCCGCAACTTCGAAAGCTCATCCGCCCTAAAAATCAATTAAAAAGTGGCCGTGATGAAAAGCCACAGCTGAAGCCAAAAAACTCTTTCTGGAGGAAAGAAAAGTGGCGGCCATAGCTATGGGCACAGCACACGCCGGAAGTCTGCTACTTCCTTTCCTATTTTTATTATCCGGCGAAAAACCCCCGCCTCGGCGCCCTTTCCTTTTTTAAAAAAAAAATATTACAGCCAGTTTTATTCCAGCTTGTGCTCTTCCATTCAAAAAAAAATTGCATTTTTTTCTGGAGAAAACTGGAAAAAAAGAGCCGGGACTGTGACACCTTTTCGCGGAGGAGCGAATATTTTTTGTATTGTGTTTTGGGGCCAAGCCGCGCCATGAATAATTTTTTGTTTTGGGAAGGTGGAGTGGACTGGAATGTGGGTGATGATGGGAGAGATGAAAAATGGAGTACAGTTTATTATCCCAATTATATCCAGGGCAATTTCATTAATTTAGATAAACTAATTAAGCGAGTTGTTTGTGCACACACGTCCGCTCCTTCTTCTGTCGTCCTTTTTTCTGGAGGAAGGAGGAGCCCGCACCGCTGCCAATTGCCACTGCACTCAGCTTAAGTAGCTCGTGCAGAATATGCCTAATGGGCTGGAACAGCGCAGCGTTGAGAGAGAGAGTGCCGAGCACTCTCAATAAAAATAAAATATTTGATGAAAATTCCCCTTTCAAGTTTGCCACTTTGCCTCAAAGAAAAAATCTAAATTTCATTTACAAAAAAACTCCATATTTTTCAGCTGCGTGGACAAAAAAATCTGAATTTGGTTATTTTTTTTGAATTTTGGCTGACACTGCTCATTAGAGTGTAGCTGAGAATGAATGAAATAAATATATTCTGAGCTGAAGCTCTCCCCTTCAGATTTTTTCCTTCAGAGAAGGAATTGAATTTTTTGAGAGGAGCTGACAATCCAAAGAATGGAAGGAGATAGAGGGTGAAGTGGACACAAAATTTATTTATTTTTTTCAATGGAGGAAAGCAACTCCTTATTGCTGAACAAAAAAGGCAAAAATGAAATTTAAGGAGGGTGGATGTAACTCAACACTATTTGCAAAGCGGAATATTGCGGAAAATGAAATAAACATTTTTTTTTTAGATTTGCGACACTCAACAACAATACGCGAAAAAAATTTGTTTCTATCTCGCGTGGGTGCATATACAATTCCTGTCCATTGTCACTCTCTTTTAGGAGGGACACTCTGACTTTCCAAATAAAAAAATGTTTTTTAGCAAATAGCAGCTGTCACTATGACTTTATACCTTATAATTAAATTTGGAGAGTATAAATTTATTTCTTTTTTTTATTGCAGGACAAGAGGAAGGAAAAAAAGCGGAAGATCAATAGAAGGAAAGCTGCTTTTTCGTGGAGTGCTCGAAAAATCGGGGATTTTGAAGCAGAGAATCTCAGAGCTGTGAATCAATCTTATATTTTTGTTATGGATAACTCTAGTGCTTTGAGCCAAAGTATGGACTCGGTGAACACCGCAGCCGGGGAGGAAGAGGTAACAAAATAATAAACAGCTTTTTTTTATCAAAACTATCTCCAATTTATTCCTTTTTTTGCTCTGGAGCATACTCGAAAATAAAAAAAAATCTTGCAAAAATCATATTTTTCCCCTCTCGATTTATAAAGGAGCAAACCTCTCTATAAGAGACATCTCCTTAAGAGAAAATTTCATCTTGGCTATAGCGGCGAGCGTAAAAAAATTTCTGTGCTCATCAGGGCTAATCAGATGAGCACAGTCTCTTTTTTTGGATTCATTACCCTCTTCCCTCTGATTCCGCTGCAGTTTTTCATTTAGAAAAAAGATTATGACATGGCATCAGCCTCATTGTTTTTGTGCTGGCGTGTGGCTCTTTGCATCCCCATCCCCATCCCCATCCCCATCCCCATCCCCATCCTCGAATTCATAGCTCAATCTAGAGCTGCTCACACTCCGAGAATATTATCTATGCTCCTACCTTCCTTTTGCAGCAAAAATCTCGTAAATTGTCAGGAAAAAGGAACGTGAAGAGCTCAAAAATATATATAAAATTAATATTAGAGAAAAAAATACAATTTTTTTTTCATTCTTGTTGTGCTCCGCGAATACGCGAATATTATCTTTTTACATCGGTTGGTCAACAGAGCGTTTCCTTTCCAAAAAAAAAAATTTTGGTGAGTGCACTAGGATCTGTTTTCGAGATTATCTTTTCATTATTTCTCTCGGGCATGTAACCTTAGCATATACCTCTGCCCTTCTTTTTTTTTATTTGGGCTCGCTCCCCTTATTTTTTTTGGTGGGCGCTTCCTCCCCCAAAAAAATTTACCACTAGATATAGCTTGCCCCCAGAATGAAAAACTCTGCTTTTTGTACAGTTAACCATTTGGGATGAGAGAGGAGAAAGATGATGAGAGGATTGCAAAGTAAATTTTGTGAGCTGAGTGCTCAGCTTTTATGTACCTTGCTGTACTTGATACTCATGATAAGCACTTGTCCAGTCCTTGATAACCTCTCCACTGAAACACAGCCAACAGCTGCTCTGTTTGCTTTTTACTAACTTCTTTTTTCTCTTCCTAATCCTTCGCAAAAGCTAAAACCGGAGAAAATATGATGAGCCATTATTGTTGGGAGAAGGGAAAGAGCTGAAAAGGAGTGAACAAGTAAAAAAAGCGTTTTTGTTTTTTTTAAAAAAAACCATTTTCAGCAGAATTCCTCCATTCGAACTTCTCTTGTAAAAAAATCTATTACATAGATCAGCTCTCTTCTCATTTTTTTCTCAAGTGGGCAGTGGGGAAATGCCAATAACCCTAATGGATCTGAAATGAAAAAAAACCGGAGCGCTCCATCACTGAAAATATCTAAAAACCCTTGTGCATTCTCTCGACCCTCTCTCTCCCTTCTTCTTCCGTTCCCTACCTGCCCTTCTTTTAAAAAAGGAGAGAAAATGGAGGCTTCTGCCGAGGAGAGAGAGAGGGAGAGCCTCTACCTTAAACTTTAATTTGCAGTGATTGCAAAGCTCGAAAAATCAGAAAGCGTAAAGGACACATGACACACATAGCCTGAATTACATATATTTTTGCAAGGCTAATAATTTAATTTTTTTGCCATATTTTTTATTCTAAAGCGCCCCGCTCTTTGTAGCGACACTCCCAAAAACACATATTAAAAAGGTTTATATCTGTGTCAGCAGTCAACACAACTTCTCTGACGTTTTTGCCACTTGTCCTCGGCGAGCGACTTTTTTTTAAAAAAAAAATCTGACAGCTCTTGTACATTTTTTTTGCATTGTGTCCCTCTCCCTAAATAAAATAGATCACTTCCCATTCACATCTCTACTCTTATTTTTTTAGAAAGTCAGTATATCGTTGTAACATTGTTTCAGCGGAAAAAGGGGGAAGAAGAATGGAGATAGGCGGAGGATATAAAAAAAAGTTTTTGTTTTGTGTAGAGAATAAAATATATATTTTTGATGGTGTTGGTATATCCTGCACACTATTTACTCTTGAGCACACGGCACACAGGTAAAAGCGTAGCGAAGGGAATCCAATCGGAGTTCCGCTCGAAACGGAGCGTGAGTAGCTGCTTGATTTTTATACAGACTCAAAATAAATGATATCTGCAGAGTATATGAGCCGATGCTCCGTGCCAGAGAAGATATATCCTCCTCCCAAAAAAATACGCGGACGAGTTTCAGCTTCTGTAAAGCGATACAAAAAAGTGAAATAAATAAAAAAAAGAATGATTGATGTATGTCCACTTTAACCAAAAAAAACTCGAAATTTTGAGAAGAGTTCACAAGTGCAAGTCCAAAAACTCGGCTCTCTTCTCGGTCCACCGACGGGCCACTGTAGATTCAGGTGCAGGTGGCTTTAGGAATTCAGGATTTCGACCAGTTTTTTTGGGATGCAGTTTGGAAAAAGTCAGCTCGGCCAAAAGGGTGAAATGAGCTTGTCAATTTTTAAGCAGTGGAAATGGAGATTGTGTGTACTCTCCACAGATGATAGCTCTCGCCATTTCCGCTCCTTTTTTTATCTTGTCAAAAAGGATAACACTTCAAAAAAAACCAGCAAAATCTGTATTGTGAAAATATCAGTAATAAAAAAATAGTAGGCTTAATATTTCTATTTTTTGGTAGAAATTATAATCAATTTTGATTCTGGGAAGTGGCCATGTGAAACGGAGTAGGAATGCGTGTTAAATTCCCAAATCTCTACTTTTTAATTGCCTCCCTAATTATTGATTTGTGGAGATAGCCGATATTATAGCCGATATAATACGCAGCTTTTATATAGCACCACCACCCACCGGTTTTTTTATTTTATTTTCCGGATGACTGGCTTTTTAGGGCTGCAAAAGTTAAAGAAAAAAAATATTTCTTCTTCTTTTTGAACTTGTGTGTGGTGTGGTGAAGGAGAGAAGGACTCTCCAAAAAAAGTTTTTTTTCTTCCTCTCATTCAATTAGGAGGAAGAGGAGGAAAAGGAGAAGATCTCGACTCTCTAGCTGCCCGTCTCTCTATTTTTTTATCTCGTTTTTCCATTTCTCTGGATATTTAATAAGGAGGAATAGCTATGCTGGGGAGGCCGAGAAAGAGTGAGAGGCGAGTATTTTTTGATGGCTTGTTTCCTCATGCTCATCATCGTGATCTGGCGAGGAAAAAAAGTGTATTTTTTATATCCTGCTTAACATCCGAGAAATATTTATGCATTCCCCATCCTTCCCCATCTTAGTTGCTCTGTCCTTCCTCTCTCTTCAAAAACCCGGCTTGGAAGGTCCCTCTCTCTCTTCTTGCCCGCACAAAAAATAAGATAAAGGTTCTTTCTATCCTCGCACAATCCCGAGATAGAGCACAACCATGAATGATGCATTTTCATGGCCTGTCTTCTCCACTCCAAAGAAAAAAAATTTCAATTGGGCTTCGTTTTTTTCTTGGAGATGGTCTACCTAAAAAAAGCGATATCACTCTTTCTCCCTCCTCCAGACTTTAAAAAAATATAGAAAATTTTTTTTGGGGCAGTAACACTAAAAAAGACTGCCTCACCCATTCCATTTTCAGCGTGTACTGGATGGAAAGGTAAAAGAAGGAACGGCCCATTTCGAAATTACAGTTTTGAGGTGGAAATCAAAGCAATTAAATGCTACGGCGGTTGATTAGAACTCTCAAAAATAATATTTTTCCAGCTTAAAATTATATTTCTCGGAGGTGCAGTTGCACGAAAAATAAAACTGGAGTTGGAGAGACTGGAGAAAAAAAATTGTAAATAATTTCGGAAAAAAATATATTTTTCCCTTATGGTGGGGAAAAGGGTGGAGGAAGGTGGAAAAATAAGGGAAAGGAGGCATGCCATTTTGTTCTGGAAAGCTATAAAACATTCACATTTCCTTCTTTGGAGGAGAATATGTATTCTGGAATTTTTTTTTGGTGTGGAGCGTGTAAGGTGGAATAAGGTGGACGTGTGAGAAATTAGAGTATCTTTTTTATTTTTTGAGGATTGGCTGTTTCTGGAAGGGAGAGTGAAGTGAGTGGATACACTTGCCATGAATCACTCACTCTTTTTATGAGCTTTCCTTCTCCGCTGGCTATATTGAGCAGGAGCAGTTCTCCAGCGTGCTCTTACATACAGGCTCATCCATGCCACATTATTCATGCAAAAAAAACATTCCTGGAGAAGAGGAAAGTGCCGGCTGAGTTTGGGAAGAGCTGGTGAGATGACGGACTGAGCAAAGTGCTATTTTTCTGGAGCGATAAGAAATTCCAGAAAGTCGGTAACTGATCAGGATAATAACGGTAGTAATGAGGATTGCAATTTTTTTTTCGTGGGCGATCATAATCAATTTAGAGTTTTGCCAGGTAGAAATGGGAATTGGTGGGAGAGTGAGAGTGAGTGTGGAGCTCGCTGGAGAAAGGGAAGCTATAATAAATATGCTGGGGATGAAGAGAGCTATAAAAAAGAATTTTTTTTTTCGGGAAGACATGGCCGGGAATATCAAGTGGGAAAAAAAATTTGGGGGAGAGAGAGATAGATAACCGTTTTCGTTTCCGGCTTTGCGGCAATAGGTGAAAAGTGGAGGGTGATGGGCTCGAAAACCGCGAAATAATAATATTGGATCTGTGTACGGGCTGGAATCATTTCAGCTCTGGAAGGTTTGTGTGGAGCAGAGGTGGAGGTGGAAAGGGGATGTGTGGTGGCGGCTGCCAAGCTAAATATTTTAGCATGGCCTGCTCTCCACTACTACTTTACTGGAATATTTTATTGTCATCGTCACGATGATCTCCGTCCTTCCCTCCAAACACACAACCAGCTCAACTGATCCTCTTCAAAAAGCCTGGAGAAGGAGCTTCTCTCCAGTGCCACAAGCAAAAAAAGATTATTTTCCGTCCTCAGCAACAATTTTTTTTTGACTTTCTTTGAAAATATTCCTTTGATTGGATTAGCCCTAAACAGATTATTTTCTGGAAGGAGAGCAACTTTCCTTTAAAGAAATTACTTATTTTTTTTCTCAAAGATGGCTACTATGGGAAAATGCAAATTTAATCAGGACTATCCCTTCAATACTACAATTCCCCGAAAAGTTTATCTGAGAGCTAGTGAGCTGGCTCAAAAACTCTAGCTAAAAATATATTTCTCTCTCGTGAGCTGAGCCAATTTATCGAGAAATTTATATTTTTTTTTGGAAAGAGGCAGGGAGGCGCTGAGCAAACACAAAAAAATTGTAGGCAGCTCCTCCGTGACACAGCTCATTACACTCCATTTATGGAAATGGAAATTGGGAGAGGACAGTTCGGGAAAAAGAGTGACAGACCAAAAAAAATAGATACATTCCAGTTTAATTAGCAAGTGCATACCTGGATTAATTAGGTGGATCCACCACCACCATTTTATTTTCCACTAGAGAGCATTATGTAAATGGGAGGAAAAAAATGTCATTTTTTCTCTCTTTCCTTGCATCCTGTTCTAGCGGAAGCAGAGAGCAACGTTGCTCCCTATCCTTTGTGGAGCATAAAAACAGCCACCACGCCCGATCCCATCTCATTTCACTTGTTTACTGATCTGGATCTCTGTCTCTCTTCTGCTCTGGACACACAACTCGATTCTCGATTTGGAGAGAAAACGAGAGAGAGAGAGAGAGAGAGCGAGCACGGGATGAGATGTCAAAGAGAGGAGCTCAGTCCAACTCCATTATTCTAATTGTTGAGGATGAGGCAGAGTCACAGAGCGAAGCTCACTTCCGGTGACGATACTAAAATGGACTGCACCAATTATAACATCCCACTCGCTTCTCTTTTCCTCTCTCTTCCATTTCCCATCACACACGTGACCATATTCTCCACTCAGAAAAAAATGGATTTTTGTTTCCTCTTCTAACAAAAAAAATCAGAGAGAGAGAGAGAGAGAGCTAGAGCTGCTGCTTCTCCGCACTTTTTTTTGTATCTTTTTTTCCGATTGACTCGAAAACATATTTTTTTGGCAAAGTATCTGGCCCACAGCAATAACAATAGCTGCGTGCCGCTGGAACAAAAGGAAGGAAATAAAGGGAATGTGACATGGAGCAAGGAATGAAAACAAGTTTATTTCCTTTTTTCCACACAAAAACGTTTGTTTAGGGAATCCAGCAGGGAATAAAAGAAATGCGGGAGACGCGGCAAAAGAAGTGCGAGACGAGAGCCAAAATAAGGCAAAGCGCCAAAGGAGAAAAAAATAGATATTGCATTCCCCCTTTTTTACGCCTGGACACAGAGAAAAAAAGACATCTCCACCGAAAATATATTTTTTTTGCATGTGGAGGGAGTGCAGTGTATGGCGCTATCTCCTCAGAATTTTTTTTTCGATCTGTAATTCCTCCCTAATTCCACTCTCTGTTGTTTTAACCCGCATAAATTTTTAAATAGAGAAGGAGCTCCCTTTTTTCCAATATTCTCGAGAAAAAAAGGAAACGGATTAGAAAATTTTTTTGCTGGTCGTGTGCGGTAGTGTGGCTTGGGTCAAAGGTGAAAAACGTGCCTGGTCAGTTTTATTTATTTCCACGGAAAATAAAAGATTCTCCAGAAAAAACTCTGGACAAAAGATGTAGCATTTCTTTCCTGGACTTTTTTTCTGGAGAGATTGAAAAACTAAAGGATTTTTTTTCTTACGGTGTAGAGCGGAGAATGGAAGAAATGCTCTTATATATTTTTTTTACCTCTTCCCAACTCCCATTCATTATTCAGGAGAGTGCTCCAAATTTTACCGTTTTTACTCCAAGAGCATCATTTTTCTCCAGAACTTCTCTGCGCACCTCCATTCCTTTTTCTGAGGAGTGCAGCTAACGAAAAAAAATTAAAAGTGCACGAACTGCAGGAAAAAATGTCCGCTTTTTTACCCTTTTTCGTGTAAACAAGGGAGCGTAATAAAATTAGATTATTTTTACACACACACTTTTTCCTGGAGAAAGTAAATTTGAATATTGCTTGTCCTAAAACGGTAACAGTCCTTCTAAAAAGTATCCTTTTTGGCCTCTTTACCACCCAAAAATTCCAGAAAAAGCTGTGGCAACGGCCCCTGTAAACAATTAGTGTGCGCGTCGGATCCTCCCCCTCAAAAAGAAAAAGTTTTGAGGTTGGAGCGCCACACACAAAAAATTTAGCTAACTTTCGCATTGTCTTCCAAGTTCGTCCACTTCAGTCTAGTCCCATTTTTAGAAGCGTGTAGCCCTTTAAAAAACCCCCGAATATTGGCCGCTCGCATCTGCATCAATCCATTTCGCATCATTTTCTTCCACTCGAAATAGAAATCTTGTCGCAGACAAAAAATAATAATATTATTGGCATTCTAATCAGCTGACAAAAGAAGATGGCGAGGACGGGATGTCTACCAAAACGATTTTTTTTAGCATGGCGTGCAGCTCCCTGAAAAAAAAATATATTTTCTGTTGTCCCCTTTTTTCTCGGCTTGCTTTGTTGTGCAAACGGAGTGAAAGTGCCCCGTCCATTTTTTTATCCTTTTGCTGTTGTTACCACAACAAAAAACGGGACAAGAGAAAAAAACGGGTATAGAGAGAGTGGAGTGAACCCAAACTCGAAAGCACACACATTTTTGGACAGGATTTCACAAAATAATATTTTTCCAGTGCGCTCAATG